>CAEMYA010000646.1:23820-45704 GCA_903131615.1 Diplodus sargus | reverse complement strand
GTCGCAGCAATTAACAGCCCCTGAACGTTTGGCTCGACTGTGGTCAAGACGCCGGATCTATTAGGGAACGACGGTTTTAATTAAATGAAACACGGACGAGTATACACAAAACAGCGTGGCAATGTGTGCTTACCTGTGCTCGGATGCTAGCGGCACATACAACCCGGAAGTGGGCGGGCCGTAGAGGCAGGAAGCGAGAGGTCAGGAGAAAGGACACGGCCTACTTTTATCCCCTTGGGAAGGGCGGTGATTGGCTAATAAGCCAAAGGGGCCGTGGTGCAGCAGAACTAAGCTTCATCAGGCAGTGATGCCTCACACCACTACAAGCATATGAATAGCAGCGAAACCAAGCCTGGCCAGAGAATGTCTGGAATGTCTAAATGTAAACCCCAATAATACAATAATGTTTATGTATATATATATATATATACTGCGCGATGCACTGCGTATGGACACAACAAATCTATTAATGCGCCTGAAAAATAGTCATTGACCAAAAACAGACCTAAGTCTTACACTCTTTCTTTTCGATCAACTCCGAGCTGAACTCTTTACAGCTTCCGCCTGCGATGCAAGATCTGGTTGTTTGTACCTGAACCTAAGTCTCGTAATGTCTTACAGGCAGCTGGAAAACAATGAAATGAGAGTGGTATGAATGAAAAAACGTAAGTCACAGTAAAGTTAAACAAAGAAGGAGAAAAGAGTAAAAATTACTTACACACAATGGTGTCATTATCAGCATCATGTAAATCTGGACTTGCAGACATAGCTCAGAACAAATAGGAGGTCAAGGCCCCGTTATGAGGCGAGGTTAGTCTGTGAAAACAAAATGCTTGCAGCGATAAACCTCTGTGTCCCTCTGCGGCAGCGAAGCACACTCCGGCGGTGACACTCTCTGTGGCGACCGGGCAAAGCTCCTCCCGTCAGCGCAGGCCTCCTCTCGACAATGGTCGTGCCACTAGCCGAGCTCCTGCTTGCTAGCTTAGTCGAACTTGCTTTCACTTTCACAAACACTTCGACTGCGATGGAGAGTCCAACTCACACACTCACAGCATGTCGTCCAACAACAGTTCACAGTCCGTTAGTGATAAAACACGACACTGACGACACACACAGTCCACTGTTAGCTGCTCCACGCCATTAACTCTCTGCTCCTTCTTCCTCACGCTTTGTTCTACCCGGAAGTGTAAAATCTCTTAAAGCTCATGAACTCTCACACGTAATAAGAACTACTTTTCAACTTCTTTTAAAACATTCAGAACCCACGAAATTATATTTTAAAGTCACACATTTTATACATTTTAATATGTTATTCATCTCAAAATATTTCATGCAAATTTTAACTTCTTAACAGCTGCCGTTTTATCTTTAACTTGTTCCCAGGAGAGAAAAAATTAATAAATCATTTTATGTATCTTTTTTTTTTATATAACACTGGCCATTGCTAATGACATACACAGTAATTACTCTAGCATACTTTCACTAAATAAATCAATGCAAGTGTGGCAGGTTGAGTGTTGCTCCACCTCTACTCAGTTGACATCACCTGTGCCTGATTGCGCAGTGGTGCCACCTGTTAATTGGTCAGGCTTTGGCGGGTGCGCACACTATTTCCTGGCGTTCAGCAGGAGAGGGCTCGTTCTGGCGTGTTACGGTGGTTTGCACCGAGCTTGGATTTGTATGGTCGGCGTGAGTACTACTATACCTTCTATTCTACTGATTTGGTCATAGCGCATCATGGGGTTACAGCTGTGTCGGTTTTGTGACTTTACAGTGGCGTTGGCCATACTGTTGGGTGTCTCCATGAGGAGGTTGAGGACTCCAGGGTCGGCTCTCTGCCCTCACCGCGAAACGTTGACAGTGTTTTGGAGCTGGATGCTAAGCTCTCTTCATTCAGCTGCTGAGGCCACAGCTTTTCTCTCCTCCTCCCCCCTGCGCTCTGTGTGGAGCTGCGCTGCACGACTCTGACGTGGGCTGCCAGCTGGGCATCGTAGAGGACGTTTGTCCACGGCCCCCAGCCCTGGTGCAGTCGCTTCGCCCCGCCACTGTTTCTTCTGCTGCAGTGTGTTCGACATCTCGATTAAAGGGGGCACCATTATCCCGCTGTGTGCCCACCGCATTCTCAGTACCACCACAACTCTTATTACTTGATTAACTTTCTTTTTTTGTCTCTGTTGGCTTATTTGGTGTATTCTTTTGGGTTAAATATTTTCATTTGTTTATTTAGTTTACTCAGCTGTCGGGTTTGTTTCCTTAGCTAAAGGGAATATTACACCTGGTCCCTGCCCACAGCTGACTTTTGGTGTCTTGTGTTTAGTATTATCATGTTATTTTGTTTCCTGATAGATTTGTATTTGGTTTTCGTTTTTAAATTAGTTATTAGGTTCATTTCTTTGTCTGTTGGTGTGAGTGCTGGGAGTGTGTGTGGTTTTGTATGACTCTTGTTTTAACTGCATAATCCATTTGCCTGAGTGTCCCACTAAAAGCGGTATTTTCGGACTTCCAGTGTAGCGACTGATGGAGTAGGACGTGCCTCTCTGAGCTCCTGCAGCAACCTTCACAAATGCTATTTTAGGCACACTTTTGTATCTTTTTCCCGTCTTTTTTCGGTGTGTGTTTTTCCTACCACCATAATCTCAGCTCAACGTCGACCTCTTTTCTATCAAAATGCCTCCAAAAGCTAAACCAGCTACACAACCATCGCGGCCTATCCCGCCCGCCGCAACCCCGCCTCGCAGTGGCTCCCCCTCTAGCCTCAACGAAGCCGCAGGCGGCAGCGGCACTCCTGCTGGCCCCAACTTTAAGGCCGAGCTGCTCTCATCACTCTGCATCGAGATAGCGGCTATTTTCAAAACTGAGCTCCAAGCGGCCTTGACCGAGAATTTGTCAAACATCAAGACTGAGCTACGGGCAGTGAAGTGGGAGTTATCTGACAGCATTACAAACATCCAGTCTGATGTGTGCGCTCTGAAGGGCACCGTTGGAGAAATGGAAACATCGCTTTCCTCCTGCACTGACGACATCACTACCTTACAAGCTAAAGTGGAGCATCTGTCAACAGAACTGACAAGATTTGACAATAAATGTGAGGATCTGGAGGCGAGATCCCGTCGCAATAACATACGGTTGGTGGGAATTCCTGAGGATTTTTCCACCTCTTCTACTGCTACAGCGGTTTCCTCTCTGCTCAAGGAGGCGCTGAAGCTTGAGAAGGAGCCTCTCGTGGACCGCGCTCACCGCACTCAGCCGAAGCGGAAACCCGGTGGGCGCCCTCGCCCCATAGTCGCTCGTCTACACTACCATATGGACTGTGTAGACATCCTGCGCCGGGCCAGGGCCCAGCAACGGATCAAGATTGGAGACATGAGCTTCTCCATCTTCTCCAACTACACTCCGAGGACGGCTTGTGCCCGAGCCGCCTTTAACGATGTCCGGCGCCAGCTCCGTGAGATACCGGGGATACGTTTTGGGCTGCTCTACCCGGCGCGCCTCCGGGTTACACACAACAGTGCAGAGAAGGAGTTGAAATCAACAGAAGAAGCGAGCGCATTCATCAGGTCGCTGGACGCGTAAGGGAAATAAGATACACAACACTGATGTAGTGACTCTTCACAATTAATATTGACAGTAATTATTTTTTCAATTCATATGGATTCACTCTTTTTCTTTTCTTTTCTCACTCTTCAGTGGTTCTCAGTTTAACTTGGACTTGATTAGTGCCTTGTTACCAAATGTTGCTAGGTTTGCAGGAGCTCAAACCAAAGCCTGACTGTTACTATTAGTCTTAAAGCCATAAGCATTTGTTTTAGGATTTACGCCTTGTGGAGTTAGCACTGGGTTCTCCGTCGTTTGGGGATGGGGTCGTTGTAAGTGCTATGGGGGGAGTGGGGGCTGTGTTCCGCAAGTGTTTTTGTGTCTTTTTTTTTTCCTTCCTTTTCTCTCTTCTTTTTTCTTCCTCTTGGGGGGGCCCACATTCAGTCTACTTATATGTCTAAGAACTTTAAAAATGGCCTCAAATCCTAGTACTTCTGATATCCCACATATTGGGTCTTCTGTGTTGCCCGGATTGGCGTCACCGGGGCCCCACCCTGGAGCCAGGCCTGGGGTTGAGGCTCACAGGGGATCGCCTGGTGGCCGGGTCTTTGCCCACGGGACCCGGTCGGGCCCAGCCCGAAGGAGCGACGTGGGCACGCCTTCCAGTGAGCTCACCACTCGCCGGAGGGTTCAGAAGGGGCCGGTGCAGTGGGATTTGGGTGGCAGTCTTGGGCGGGGGCCCTGGCGACCCAATCCCCGGACGGTGACTCTAGCCATGGGGACATGGAATGTCACCTCGCTGGGGGGGAAAGAGTCTGAGCTGGTGCAGGAGGTTGAGCGGTACCGGCTAGAAATTGTGGGCTCACCTCCACGCACAGTCTGGGCTCTGTAACCCAACTCCTTGAGAGAGGCTGGACTCTCTTTGTACTCTGGAGTTGCCCGCGGTGAGAGGCGGCGAGCTGGTGTGGGCTTGCTTATAGCTCCTCAGCTCAGCCGCCATGTGTTAAAGTTTACCCCAGTGAACGAGAGGGTCGCTTCCCTGGGCCTTCGGGTCGGGGATAGGTCTCTCACTGTTGTCTCGGCTTATGGGCCGGACAGCAGTGCAGAGTACCCGGCCTTCTTGGAGTCTTCAATGCTCACGTGGGCAGCGACAGTGTTACCTGGAGGGGTGTGATTGGGAGGAACGGCCTCCCTGATCTAAACCCGAGTGGTGTTTTGTTACTGGACTTTTGTGCTAGTCACAGTTTGTCCATAACAAACACCTTGTTCAAGCATAAGGGTGTCCATATGTGCACGTGGCACCAGGACACCCTAGGCCGGAGATCAATGATCGACTTTGTGGTCGTGTCATCTAACCTCCGGCCATATGTCTTGGACACTCGGGTGAAGAGAGGGGCTGAGCTGTCAACTGATCACCACCTGGTGATGAGTCGGATCCGCTGGCAGGGGAGGAAGCTGGACAGACCTGGCAGACTCAAACGTATTGTGAGGGTCTGCTGGGAAAGTCTGGCGGAACCCTCTGTCAGGGAGGTCTTCAACTCCCACCTCCGGGAGAGCTTTGACCAGATCCTGAGGGAGGTTGGGGACATTGAGTCCGAATGGACCATGTTCTCCACTTCCATTGTTGATGCGGCTGTCCGGAGCTGTGGCCGTAAGGTCTCCGGTGCCTGTCGTGGCGGCAATTCCAGAAACCGGTGGTGGACTCCCGAAGTAAGGGATGCTGTCAAGCTGATGAAGGAGTCCTATCGAGCCTGGTTGGCCCGGGGGACTCCTGAGGCAGCTGACGGGTACCGGCAGGCCAAGCGGTCTGGGAAAAGTTCGGGGAGGCCATGGAGGAGGACTACCGGTCGGCCTCGAAGAAATTCTGGCAAACCATTCGGCGCCTCAGGAGGGGGATGCAGTCCTCCACCAACACTGTTTACAGTGGAGGTGGGGAGCTGTTGACCTCAACTGGGGACATTGTCGGGCGGTGGAAGGAATACTTCGAGGAGCTCGTCAATCCCACTGACACGCCTTCCATAGAGGAAGAAGAGACTGGGGTCTCAGAGGTGGATTCCTTCATCACCCAAGCTGAAGTCACTGAGGTAGTTGGGAAGCTCCTCAGTGGCAAAGCACCGGGGCTGGATGATATTCGCCCTGAGTACCTCAAGTCTCTGGATGTTGTGGGGCTGTCTTGGTTGACACGTCTCTGCAGCATCGCGTGGCAGTCGGGGACAGTGCCTCTGGACTGGCAGACCGGGGTGGTGGTCCCCCTATTCAAAAAGGGGGACCGGAGGGTGTGTTCCAACTATCGGGGGATCACACTCCTCATCCTCCCTGGGAAAGTCTATTCCAGAGTACTGGAGAGGAGAATTCGGCCGATAGTCGAACCTCGGATTCAGGAGGAACAATGCGGTTTTTGTCCGGGCCGCGGAACACTGAACCAGCTCTATACCCTCCGCAGGGTGCTCGAGGGTTCATGGGAGTTTGCCCAACCAGTCCACATGTGTTTTGTGGATTTGGAGAAAGCATTCAACCGTGTCCCTCGTGGCATTCTGTGGGAGGTGCTCCGGGAGTACGGGGTCGAAGGCCCTCTGTTGAGGGCTGTACGGTCCCTGTACGACCGGAGCAGGAGCATTCTCTCCAGGATGCACTGCAGGGAAAATAAACATTTAATCATGAATAATCATTATGTATTTGTAGCCTACTTAGTCATTTTGATAGTAGGCTAATATAGCTAATATACACTTACAGCCTGTGTTGCCTTCATATAAGGCTTGTATAAGGCTTTTAATTTTTTGCGGCTCCAGGCAGATTTGTTTTTAGTTTTTTTGGTCCAATATGGCTCTTTGAACGTTTTGGGTTGCCGACCCCTGGTCTACGCCATCTGATTGACGTACATGACCACCCCACAACAAGGACCCCTGGCTGCAGAACGCAGATCGGGGAATGGCTCAATGTGGGCGGGATTAAATGTTTAACTCCACCCACTCCCCCCACATTGAACTGCAGATCGGGGAGTGACGTGTGTGGGCGGAGTTAAACGTTTAACTCCGCCCACTTGCCCCCACATTGAACCACGGAAGAAGAATAATGTGTGTCTGAGAGAGAAGAAGCAATACAGTTGGCAAAACAGAGGTAAGCAAGGTTTTTCATTTTGTTTTAACGTGATACTTTGTAATATTTGTGACAGACAAGTAAGGAAGTAACATGATTTTATTTTAAAATAATTTATGCTCTGTATGTATTTGCATTTAGGCAAGGCTGGACTGGTAATCTGGTATACCAAGCATTTTCCCGGTAGACCGACGTACTTTTGGGGGGAAAATATTATGCAGAGCAGTGGAACTGCTACATATGTCTGATGGCCTGGATGAAGAGGAGATGAATGAACTAAGGGACCTGTACATGTTACATTAAGCATTTTGTAAAGAAACTATGGTCACAAGGCAAATGAAGGTGTTTTCTGCTTCTGAAAGAAAGTGAAAGATAGGAATAAAATGTGTTCAAGTGTCAATGGCACAGACATCACTTCAGTTTCTGATCTCCTTAATGTAGCTGATATAATTGTATGTACAAAAATGTAACATGTGTCTATGTCTATACTGTGTAGAGAGTGTTTGCCACTCTCACTTGGGGAAATGCCCTGGTAGAATTTTTTTTTAAAATAGGCAGCATGGATAAAATAATGGACTTACAGTGAAAAAGAAGACATTTGACAAGTTAAAAATAGGAAAGTCTATGAAATGCATGAACCTTTTTCATAGCTGTTTCTGTTCCAATATGATTAGAAGCCCAGTATTAAGTCTTGATTTCACTTCACTGTTCCAGTTCAGCTGGCCCTAGTTACACAGGTTTTGAGTTCAGTGGGAGCTGAACCTCAGTGAGAAGTTGTGTGTGAAGTTGTGAGGGCTCATGAAAATGTACACGTATTACCATTATTTTATTCACAAGATGAGACAAGAATGTATATCGAATATTACGTATTATTACTATTATTATGTCGGCTGGTATTTACATTTAAGATACGAAAAGAAACATGTTTTCCCAAAGAACTACATTTTGGCACCAGACCTGATCCTGATATAAATAATAATGAATGGTGCCCCATACAAAAGCTTTTTATTTAATTATAAGCTGAACCCAGAGGTGTAACATATCAGGACAGAGTTGATCAAACAATGGCATCTAAATACATTTAACTTAATTATCAGCTCTCTCTGTGTATTTTAATTAAATCCAACTAACAGGTGAATTTTGAATTGTATTGTTATTCACATATGCAATCAATACGTGGGTTTTACAGCACTCTGTCCGTAGGTGCTGCATTGATGTTTGAGAATGGGCTGCCTGTTTCCGCCACAAGATGGCGCCTGCGCAGTGGGTGGTGTCAAACGTGGGTGGAGTTAAACATTTAACTCCGCCCACGTTGAGCCACTCCCCGATCTGCAAATTGCAGCCAGGGGCTTCTCGATATATATGTATATACAGTATATATATATGTGACCAGCCATGAGAAAACCAGCAACAAGTCTCCCGAGAGGCATTTTGAGTTATTTACAAATTCTGAAAGTGTAGTTTCTAAGCTTTCCAATGATGTCTAACAAATGGAATCTGATAATATTTGAAGAAGTTGTGGCCATTTGAATGTATGCACATCACAAAACCCTTTAGGGAGAAAACAGCCCTAAAACATTTGCAATTCTCAGCAGGAAATTCTCACCCCCTGGCTAGTCAACACAATGGTGCTTATTTGCATCTCATTTAGATAAGCCCTCCCCCTACATTCATTCAGTGACATCTGGTATCTGTTAGCCTGCAGTGCAGAAAGTATTTTGGTGGTTTGAACAATGGTTACCAAAAGCAGTCGTCATGTTGTTAATGTTGATGTAGTGTTATTTTCCTTAAGCACGTTAGTGGACTGATCAGAATTAGAAGGTACTTTATTGAAATGGAAATACTTTTTTTATAATAACATTGTCACCTAACGCTGGATGTATTCATACAAACTATTCTCACATTACAAGACAAAACCTCCCATTACAGCTTAGTTACGATGTGCATATCATTTTAAAAAGACAGTACTGAGCTAGCCAATAACAATGTAGGCTAAGGTATAAACATGAAAACAAAAAACATGAGATAACAGATTGTAATTCCTGTGACTTTGACTGTGACTTCGAATGAACACATTACAAAATAGATGACTTGGATGTTAATGGAAACTCATTCTATAAGAAACTGAAAAGTATTCCTGCAGACTACATTGCCTCTGATGGAATAAGTGGTTTCTCTTCGTCTGGGGCTTTTTGGTGGATGTTGTCATGTCCGAAGTAACTACTGTGCATCTGTTTGCCTCGAGATGTGCAATTATTCGCATGTCCTGCCACTCTCTTTCGGCAGCTAGATGATCCAACCGTATGCTGATAAGCTGTAAAGAAAGCTTGTCGGTACACGATTGTGTCCCAATGAGAGAGTTCTCCTTTCTTCTTACGTAGCATTAGCAGTCAGTCAAGTTACGGATTTTCTCCATTTCGCTGTCTTTATCCCCTTCACATGTCACCGTAGATATAGCGTCTGATATCTCACGCTCCAGCTACTCTGCTGTGAGGCCGTCTTCCTCGTCTTCATCTTCGGCTTAGGTCAGCTGTAGATTGGGGATGTTCTCCAGTGTAATACAGTCGCTTTCATCTTCTGTGCACTCATCAGAATCAGGAGTGAATTCGGCGTTGGAATTTAACCTCTTAACCTCAGAGAAGACAAAGTCGTGTGGACCCCAGTTTGGGAACCACTGGTATAGTGTCTACTACTGAGTAGTGCAAACTCTCACTTTCTAAATTTACATTTTATGGGTAGCAGCTCAGACTTTTTTTTCCATTTGTTTAATTTTTTCTTCAAGCGGCTTGCTACCCTCCAGGAAGGTCTTGCAGGTTTTGGTATAGTTTCCTACAGTGTCCTCCTCAGTGAATTCTGGCAGCAGCCCGAAAACTTCTCACACTCTCTGCAGCAATCCACACCTCTGCAATGATTGCTGTTAAGGCGATTGTGTTCCTGTCCATGCTCAGTGATTCACAGCTGAGGCTCATGCTCCTTGTACGCCGAAATTCTTTTAATAGAGCTCTGTATCGGTGTACAACGTCCTCTGGACTCTGAACTACAAGACAGATTATAAAATATGATCTATTAACATTATATCATAATCACAGAAACATTAATAATCTTGATTTTACATAACAGGACATTCTAGAGTTTGAGAAGTAAATAAACGTATGTGATCTAGTCTGCACTAGTCTGCACTCCTCTCCTTCACTCTACTCTTATAAAAGTGATGAATTCAATAAAAAGTGATTTATGATAGGCCAAGCCTATTGCGTGTGTGCACGCTGGCACTGAGCTTCTGCCCAAAGAAAATCAGTGAACACATGAGGGTTCTACAATGAAACTAGGGTAGAAACTACCCTTCAGTCAGGATCACTTTGTCAAAAATAATCTTGCACATGTTGCATTTGGCAGTAAGGATCTGTTCTGGGGACTCCCTGCTCTTCCACGTGCTTGCATGTAAAGCCTTGAGGCAGGAGGAGCACCCCCAAGCCCTTCATGAGCCATCATGAATCGCCTATAAGCAGGGAGTGAAGCAGCAAAACCTAGACAGAGCAGACAGCAGCAATGACAATGAACAGGCAGAAAGCACAAGAGGGGGAGCTAAGGGCGGCGGTGGGTTGAAGGCTAATGGAGGAAGCAGCAAGAGAAGCCAGGCGAGAGCAGTTTAAATACTGAGCTTTGAAAGTGATTAGCCAATAGGACCGTGACCGACTCCATACTGGATCACATATCAATACAGATGGTCCCGGATCAACACAGGAAATCGGAGAAATATAAAACAGAAAAGGCCATTTGAAGTTTTTTAAAAAATAATAATTTGCATTAAAATGCTGAGAGCTTTGAAACATATATGGTACATAAAGAATAGGACACAGTTTTTCCAAAACAAAAACTGCACATGTACTCTACTAGGTGGCGCTATAATGGATGCAATCACGTTTTTGCCTGTAAGTTCCACATTTTAAGAAAACACATTCGCAAACTTTATATCCATCTGTTCCCTGAATAGACCTGGGTTTTCTGACATAGGACACAACCACTTCTGCTGCAGAATTCGCTCGCTAAATCGGCACATATGCAAAACCTACTTTTTCGAACTCCTCCTTGGGATTTTGTCCGATCTGCGTGAAACTTGGCAGGTACACTCTTCAGCTCGACATGATCTAAAGTTATCAAAAGAATTTTGCTCAGTCAAAAAATGCAGAAATTATTAACGAACAAATTTCTGTGGCTAGCTATAAAAATGTAAAGTGTTTGATATCTCAGTCAAATTAAATGCTATTAACACCAAATTTGAGTTCCTTGGTTGACATGACACTGGGAAGGGATTAGCCGAATTTGGCGAAATTTTGTCATTAGGTGGCGCCACAAATATGGGAAGTTTATATGTCTTGAACGGCTACACCGATTTTTACGAAATTTGATCAGTATGATGTAGGGCCAATCCTGAGGCCATATCTAGAAGGTGGTCATGACTGGTCAATGTGGGCATGGGTTATTACAAGATAAAAAAGAAACATTAATTTCAGCCAAACTATTATGCTGAGAGCTTTGAAATGTATATGGTACATAAAGAATAGGACACAGTTTTTCCAAAACAAAAATTGCACATGTACTCCACGAGGTGGCGCTGTAATGGATGCAATCGCGTTTGTGCCTGTAACTTCCACATTCGCAAAACTTATATCCATATGTTCCCTGAATAGAGCTGGGTTTTCTGACATAGGACACGCCCACTTCTGCTGCACATTACGTTTGCTAAAGCGCCACATATGCAAAACCTACTTTTTCGAACTTCTCCTTGGGATTTTGTACGATCTGCGTGAAATGTGGCACGTACACTCTTCAGCTGGACCTGATCTAAAGTTACCAAAAGAATTTTGCTCGGTCCAGTAATGCGCAGATTATTAACGGACAAATTTCTGTAGCTAGCTATAAAAATGCAAACTGTTTGTTATCTCGGTCAAACTAAATGCAAATTTGAGATCCTTGGTTGGCATGAGACTGGGAAGGGATGAGCCGAATTTGGTGAAGTTTGGCCACTAGGGGGCGCTAAAAATATCGGAAGTTTATATCTCCTGAACGGCTGCACCAATTTTTACGAAGTTTGGTCGGTATGATGTAGGGTCAATCCTGAGGCCACATCTTGAAGGTGGTCATTACTGGTCAATGTGGGCGTGGCTTAGCACAACAAATCCAAATCGGCACACATTCAACCTTTTGCACTTCCACTGCACTTCCCATTACAGCGAATACCACGGCTCAGACGTTGGCCTGTGTCCCTTACTTTTGCCCCGAGCCCGTCATCCTTTGGGGCCAACTTCTGTGGGCTCTGCGGTGCACGGGGTCTGAGTCACGCGGGGGGGCTTGGCCCCCATTCATAACTGCTTGCAGTTCTGTTTTTGTTTTTTTTTGTCCCAAATGATTGCATTTTTCACTGCCTGAACATACCCCAAAACTCACCAAACTTGGAATGTAAGTCACACCTGGCGAAAATTTTATAATCTATTGTCGTTCACCACTAGGTGGCGCTACAATCAAGGGAAACGCGTTTTGGCTATTAACTCCCATATACTTTGTCGAACATTCAAAAACCTTATATCCACACGTTCAGTGAATTGTGCTGAATCTCGTGGTCTAGGCCACGCCCATTTCCGCCTACCATTTTTTTCTGCTACGCCGCGAAATGTCGAGAACCTACTTTTTCAAACTCCTCCCAGGCGATTTCACCGATTTGCACGAAACTTTGTATAGTTATTGTCAGTGCCCTCCTGAGGAGAGCTTATGAAGGGTTCACCAATTTGACTGTAGATGGCGCTGTGGTGCCAATTTAATTTTATATTTGGCACTGTGCCCACACCATAACACTTATGGAAATGAAATTCATAGAGGTGCAATAGAATGGCCCCTGTGACTCACACACCCAAAATGACCAGCAGGTGGCACTATTTTCCACGTGAAAGCGTTTTTTCCATTCGTAAAATCGTGAAAAGTGAAAAACCTGCTTTTTTGAACTCCTCCTAGACGATTTGACCGATTTGCACCAAACTTTGGAAATGCAGTCAATTCTTTTACAAATTCTGTAGCCTGGGCAACATTGGGAACTGCCATCTCAAATGCCAACAACTCTGAACTCAGATTCAGTGTTTCATAATGCTGGTACTCAAAAGCAACTAAAGAGGAATCTATCACAAAGATATCTTTTATCAGTCCGAAATGTTGAACGCTCTTATAAGCAGTGATGGGAATAACGACGTTAGAATAAATGGCATTTCTAACTGCGTTTTTTTTTTCAGTAACGGGTAATCTAACTAATTACTATTTCCATCGCAACGCCGTTACCGACTGTTAAATGTGGCGCGTTACAAACTGAAGCTGATCATTGAAGCTGTTGTTACTGACTTGGCTCTCAGCCACCGGAGCAGCAGGGCTGGTTTATTTTCCTCCGGTGAGGGAGCAGGGAGGGGCGGGACAATCGCGTAAGTGATGATGATTGGCTCTCTAACGTTGAGTGAGAGTTCGTAAGCCAATCAGTGGCGATGTTCAGTTTACACACACGCGCACAGCAGCCTCAAACACAGAAACTAGCAGAGGTGAACTGCAGCAAGGCGAGTCCTGAGGGCAAGTTAACATTTTCAAAGTGGAAGTACAGACACCACTTTAATCTCCTTTGTCTACGTCCGTTGTAAGCAACTCTGATCTAATGAAGCATCTCTCAGCAGCACCATTTCTAAAAAAATAACACTTCCCAAACACTCCGTTGCTGACGCTGTTGATGATGATAGCAGTCCAAGTGTGGCTAAAGGAAGCAACACACAGGCCCAACCATTGGACGTCTGAAGCGTTTGGAGAGACTCGAGCGAGGTCGGGAACATTTCTGCGCGGTGTGTTCTGCTGTGTTGGAAGCTTTCGGAGCTGTTTGGACGCTGTCTGCTCTGACTCTAACGTGAGCTCCGCTAACAGCTTCACAATAACTTGTGACACAGACTGAATTGAATTCAATGATAGGCAGGTATGTTGTTGAGAACTTTCTCCCGTTCGTTGATGCAGACTCCTTCAGAGCCTCATTGGCAAAATATCGGGGAGAGCAGGTGACGGTCCGCCATGCAGAAAGACATTTTCTAAATACATATGTAGATGCCGAGTACGCTAAAATGACTGCTGAGCTCAAAAGGGGGGAGGAAATAAAAGTAATGCAATAGATATTTTTTTACTGGTAACTAATTACTTTTACAGTGGAGTAATTGTGTTACTAACTCAGTTACATTTTGGGAGAAGTAACTGTGACTAATTACTTTTTAAAAGTAACGTGCCCAACACTGCCTATAAGTCATTCGAGTTGTGATTTCTGTAAGATGTATAAAAATAAGGACAGGCTTTAGGTTTTAAGGTATAGTTTTAAGATGAATTAAGCCTTGTTCAAGATAAACCTGCTTGGATTAAGACAGAGTTTAAACATTCTTCACTAATACTATAATATTTTTCTCTAAATTTAACATTTTTCTTGACTAATCTTCAGTTTAATTTTATATTTGGCACTGTGCACACACCATAACACTTATGGAAATTAAATTCATAGGGGTGGTCGAGAATGGCCCCTGTAGTTCACACACCAAAAATGATCAGTCGGTAGCGCTATTTTACACATGAAGACCACTGGAAACATGAAGTAAGTGTTAGCTCAGGCAATTTGGGCTTCCTACATGCAGTGAGTGATACAAGTCGCCACTAGATGGCATTGTTGTCTTTCAAATCACATGTATCCTTTTTGCTTAGGAACCTCTGGATAACCTCTGAATAATTCCATTCCATTGCTGGAAGTCAGCCTTATATTTATCAGATTTTATTGAAACTTCAAAATGTAGCTGCACACACTTTATGGAATAAAAACTAGCAAACAAAGCAGAAATTAGATCAAAAGTTTGACATTCACAGACAGCCATAAATACATTTTTGTACAAAGGCAAGTGAAGCATTATTTTACACTCATTTATGTGCAGTGATGACAAACAATGTCAGATGTTCATGGCATTTGCAGGCAGTTGTCTCAATTGCACATTACAACATGGCATAATTGATGGGTGATGTTTAGCACCACATAATGGATAAGTCAGTGGTAGTTAGCCACAGCACACAATTTTCAAATAAGCCAATTTGCTATGAATGCCATTTGCATGTTGTGTCTGCCCTGTGAATGTGGCAGGCAACAACATGTGTGTCGTTGTGATTCTGCCTGGCTTTTTCCGTGATGAACGCAGTGGCTTCGCCTGCAATTTGTAACAACTGAGTGATTTCTTTGGTTAAATAACACATACCACAGCTACTGCAGGACGCTCGCCAAACCCGCTCACTTGACCGCTGTCCCTTTCCAGAAGGAAGAATCTCATACCCTGCATCGATACTGATTCGGCCATTTTGCTTTTGGCCGCCATTTTGAAATATTTCCAATCCTTGCACTGTAATGACATTCTCCTACAGCTTTAACACAACAGACTTCACAGTCACTCAGTATCATCCACAGACCTTAAAGATGATAACCTTTTCAAAGCTGTCGCCCACATCATGACTGCTGGCCGTTGTGTGCCGGTCAATTTAAATCCTTCACCATGAAGCATCAAGTCCTCGTAACTTCAACATATGATTCCCCTTCTACACCAAATCTTTAAGGAATTTAGAGGGAGTTGCCCTGAATATATCTGTGCGTCAAAACTGTTTCATAACATAGCGCCACCCACTGGACACAGAAAGTCAAACAAACATCATCCAGTTGCCATGACGTTTACTGCTTGTTTTCTCCCCAGCATGACATGCAAGTAACAGGTGGGAGCACAATCCGACCACGTTGCAGCCTGACACATCTGCTGGCCGTGGTGGTATCGTTCAATATCAAAATCGCCATAAAGCATCAACTCCTCGAAACTTCACCATACAATGACAAATCTACGTAGAGGGAGTCGCCCTGAATATATCTCTGCATCAAAACTGAGTCGTATCCATAGCTCCACCCACTGGACACAGGAAGTCAGACAAACGTCATCCGATTGATATAACGTTACTGCCTGTTTTCTCCCCAGCATCACATGAAAGTAACAAGTGAGCACGCAATCCAATGGCACCCCAGCCTGACATAACTGCTGGCCTGGTGGTGCAGTTCATTTGAATCCTTCGCCATGAAGCATCAAGTTCTCGTAACTTCACCATACAATGTCCTATCTGCGCCAAATATCTCAGGAATGTAGAGGGAAGCGCCCTGCATATATCTGTGCATCAAAACTGTGTCGTATCCATAGCGCCACCCACTGGACACAGGAAGTCAGACAAAAATCATCCGAATGACATGACGTTTACTGCTCGATTTCTCCCCGTCGTGACATGCAAGTAACAGGTGAGTGCGCAGTACGGCGGCACCGCAAGCCGACGCGCGCGGACTGCGAGGGCCCGTTCATCACTGCTTGCAGTTTTAATTATTATTATTTTTCTTCTCACAAAATGATCGCATTTTTCACTGCCTGAACATACCCCAAAACTCACCAAACTTGGAATGTAAGTCACACCTGGCGAAAAATGTTATAATCTATTGTTGTCCTGAATTTCCAACACTAGGTGGCGCTGTTATTAACAGCGTTTTGGCTATTAACTCCCATATACTTTGTCGCACATTCAAAAACCTTATATCCACGCGTTCAGTGAATTGTGCTGAATCTCGTGGTATAGGCCACGCCCATTTCCGCCTACTGTTTTTTTTCGCTGCGTCGCAAAATGTCGAAAACCTACTTTTTCGAACGACAGCGATTTCACCGATTTGAACGAAACTTGGCACACAGCATCTGTGGACCCTCCTGACAAAAAGTTATTCACAGACTTGTAATAGAAAATTTAATCTTTAAGATTTTAAATAACAACTTCCTGCAGATTTGCTTCAAAACAGGAAGTGTTGTATATCTCCACATTGGTGTGGTCTAATGACATGAAACTCAGGATGCTACTTCCCCATGATCCCCTGTGGCCCTGTGCAAAATTTTAGGCGATGACCACAAGGTGGCGGTCTTTCAAACGAACTATTTTATATCTCCACATCTGTTCATCGGATTGACACGAAACTTTGTTTACTTAATGTCAGTGCCCTCCTGAGGAGAGCTTATGAAGGGTTTACCAATTCGACATTAGATGGCGCTGTGGTGCAACTTTAATTTTATATTTGGCCCTGTGCCCACACCATAACAATTACGGAAATGAAATTCATAGAGGTGCTATAGAATGGCCCCTGTGACTCAGTCAACAAAAATGACCAGCAGGTGGCGCTATTTTCAACGCAAAAGCCTTTTTTGCTCATAACTCCCACTTAATATGTTGCACATTATTAAACCTCATATGTATTTGTTCCCTGAATTCAACTGAATTGTTTGATGTAGGCCACGCCCACTTTTGCAGTAACTTTCCTTTGCAAAATTGCAAACAATGAAAAACCTACTTTTTCAAACTCCTCCTAGACAATTTGACCAACTTGCATCAAACTTTGCATGTATCATCTGTAGACCCTCCTGACAAAAAGTTGTTGAAAGAATTTCAATAGTCCATAAACTGCCCGAAATATACAATGACAAATTCCTGCATATTGTCTTGAAAACAGACAATCTTGCATATCTTTAGAAAATACTGTTTGATTATCACATAAATGTTGGTAATTGTGTACTATGGCCTAATGATGGTCTGTGTAAAATTTGGTGCAAATCGGCCCATAGATGTCGCTCTGGTCGCAGTTTAATTATTGTGAATGGAAAGTAAATGGGGAAATCTTCAAATCCTCTTCAAAATTCTTTGACTTTTAACCTCTCCTTTTACTTCATGCTTTGAGCTAGAGACACTCTTCCACCTTCTAAGGAGTCAGAAGACCTTGAACTATTGGGCATCTATTCAGCTTTTTAAAATCTTTTACTGTTTTGAAATCATCACAGTTTTAGATTTAAGGATTTTTAGGCCATCTTCTGATTTTATAATGGGTGTGTATTGTTTGGGAGGCGTTTTCCCATTCATTCTTATGGGGACATTTTCCACTTTGTCTCTGATATTGCTCCAGCATGTGTGCAGCCACAGAAACTGTAAGAAAGCTCTACAGGTAAAGGTGTAACAGCACCCTCTACTGGTGCAAAGACAACTAGCAGTGAACAAGTCAGGACATGCTCAGTCACACTGACATGCAGCAGAACAGTCAGTGAGCAGACCATGTGAAGCTGCATGGATTTTCTGTGTGATGCTCTAATGATGTGTGCGTTCTTGAGGAACTGTAAGTGGTTTCTGCTTGTAGTTATGGATAATTTGATCACTATTGCAGTTTGTGTTATTTTACATGGAAATATGTTGTGTGACTTTGAGTTAGCTTTCTTTCAAAAATGGCAGGAGTTTGGGAGGCATTTTTCCCATTCTTTTTATGGAGACATTTTCAACTTTGGCTCTGCTACTGCTCTAGCATATGACCAGCATTGAAACTGTTCACCTTTTTAAGCTCTGTCAGCCCTCTTACTTCTCAGCTTTTCTGACTTTTCAGCTTTTTAAATGTTCATCTTTCTTCATCTTCATCTTTCATCATGCAGCAGGTGACATCTCACATTCCACTCAACTCAACTCAACTCAACTTTATTTATAAAGCGCTTTAAGCAACCGTAGATGGGACAAAGTGCTGTATATTAAAAGGAATAGAACATGAAACATAAAACATAGGAGACAAAGAATAAAAAAAATTAAAAAAATAAAACAATAAAAATGTTGAAACAATAAAAACAATAAAAACAATAAAACACTAAAACAAGAGCAGAGTCTCAAGCTGGGTTGAAAGCCAAGGAATAAAAATGGGTTTTTAAGATGCGTTTTAAAAATGGACAGTGACCCCTCACTGTCCATTTTTAAAATGTGGAGCAGGAGGGCGTTCCAAAGTTTGGGACTGGCAATGGAAAAAGCTCTTTCCCCTCTGAGCTTCCGCTTAGACCTCGGTACCTCCAGGAGCAGCTGGTCAGCTGACCTGAGGCACCAGGCAGGAGCATATGGATGGAGGAGCTCAGAGAGGTAAGGCGGGGCCAGATCATTTAAAGATTTAAAATCAAATAAAAGAATCTTAAAAGGACTGGCTGACTCCAAAATAGAGTGCATTGCAGTAATCCAGCCGAGATGTAATGAAGGCGTTGATTACTGCTTCAAAGTGCCCAAGTCAACAGGGGGGGGTTCAACAGAGCCACTCGGACCAAAAAACATCACTTCTGTCTTCTTTTCATTGAGTTTTAAAAAGTTCAGTGACATCCATGCTTTAATGTCTTCAAGACATAATAGAAGTGGCTTCAGACAGGCGTTTTTCTTTTTCAGCGGCACATAAATCTGACTGTCGTCAGCGTAAAAATTAAAGGAAATGCCATGTTTTCTCAGGATGGAACCCAGGGGAAGCAGGTACAGAGAGAAGTGCAGGGGCCCTAAAACTGAACCCTGTGGAACCCCATATGACAGCGGAGCAGAGCGGGACTCAGAGCCACCAAGGCATACATACATAGATCTTTCCTCAATATATGATCTGCCCACTAGGTGCTGCAAGCGAGACACTAATATATTGTGGTCCATAGTGTCAAACGCTGCAGTGAGGTCCAGCAGGACAAGGATATGCCTTGTTTTAAAACCAGACTGGAAAACTTCCAGGACATCATGCTCATCCAGGAACGACTTTAACTGAGCATGGACGATTTTTTTCCAGGATTTTGGAGACAAAATATATATAATATAATTGGCTAGCATACCACAATCAAGGCCAGGTTTCTTAAGCAGGGGTTGCACCACAGCATGTTTAAAACTTTGAGGGACAACACCAGCACCAGCACAACACCGGACAAACTGCTTCCATTCCATTAGTTCATCAGTTCTTCTCTGACCTGGCTGGATACTCTGGACTTTTTTCAAGATCTCTCAAGAGAACCAGTGTGCTTGATAGAGTGAGAGCACACAGACTCCCAAGAGCAAGCACAGTAAAATGGGACTTCCATGTCTGTGCTTTGAACACTGTGTTTGAGCACAAAGGTGACATCATCCAGTGTTTTGAAACCATCAGGTGAGTTTGAGCCTACCACTCTGGATGCTGGAGGGTTTGTGAGGCTACTGGACGATGATACTTTCAGCTTCTTCCTGAAACTATTTAATTGTATTATGCCTCGTGTGCACATTCTCTTCAGCCAGCTCCAGAAGCGGATCATCGACTCAGTCTTTGTCCGGGGAATCATGCAGCAGTTCACACAGTTTTTCTGGCTTCAGCGTACATCACTTAATTCCGGCAGTAGCAGGCAACCGTTTTAACAACTTCCTCAGCGGAAGGTGTTGCTTGAGCATTCCCCGACGACAGCATGCATCGACAGCAGGATGCCCCTCTCACTCTGAGATCTTCTTGTCGGGTCACGTGTCACGGGTCATAATGCATGCACAGAAGCGCTAGCTACTGCAAAACACAAGCAAGCTAAGTGACCTGGGGCCTGTTGCACAAAACTAGGATAAGGGATTAAGCCGGGATATCTTGGTTATCCTGGCTCAACTTATCCGTGATCCGGTTGCACAAAAGTGGGATAGGGGGCAGTAGGATATGTTATGGTATAAGTTACCATGGAGATTTATTCTGTGGAGCTGGCCTGCTCCAGACCAAGCTAAGTTCAAGGATCTATTTAAAGTCTGTGTAAAGCAAAATCAGCCATTTTCTTCTAAACACATTAAACAGGTCATAAATGTGTTTACTTGAAACATGTAAAAGCCATTTGACCATTTAGAATTTAATTTTGGAGCTAGGCTCACAAACTGTTTTTCAACATTTCTGTGTTCAGGATTTAATAGGCGGGTCAGAAATCATGGAGGGGCTTATGCAAATCATGGCCGCGTTACGTAGCGCGGCCATGATTTGCATAAACCCCGCCCTGCTACAGAAGTGGTATAAATACGTGCAGCGCATCAGCTTCAGCGGTTCTCCCACTTGCTCTCCAGTCCTAGATAGCATTGCTTACAATAGTTTGCAACTAGCTAACCAGCCAACCAGTCAGCTAGACAGTCACATTTCCTCCTCATCGCTCCTCCATCTTTCCTGGATGCCACAGTGTGCAGGGTGACGGCGCTGTTAGCTTATTTAAGTTTCCTTCAAATGACAACGTAAAGAAACGGTGGATCGATTTTGTCAAGAGGAGCTAACCTTACTGTGGGGAGTTAAACACCACCACCAACACCGTCTCTGCAGTGTCCACTTTACCCCTGATCGTTTCAGCAACTGTTACCAGGTAATGTCTGGATTTCTGCAGAGTCCGTTGACGCTGGTCACTGGGGCCGAACCGATCCTCTCCGTCCCGGCTTGCATCCTCTCCTCCCGCTGACAGCAAGTGCCAACGGCCTTATGAGGCCGCCCCCAGACCCCCCTCGACCCCCTGATGGAGGGTGCCACCGGCCTTATGTGGCCGCAGCCGACCCTCTCCGTCCTGCTGACGGCGGGTCCCACCGACATAATGTGGCCGCGCAGCCGCAGCCAACACTCTCCGTCTTGCTGACGGCGGGTCCCACCGGTGGTATGTGGAGCATTATTGGTGAGCCGTCCCAGTGTGAATGGATAATCCGGAGGCGCGGAGCGAGGGCGTGTCGGTCTGACATTGATAACTGCTCAGGTCCCTCACTCAACTAAATACAGAGAAATGTCCCACAAAGCAACGTTACATGACCGGACAAAAATATAGTAACTGTAACCGTCTTTAGCAACTTATATGAGGAAAACAAATACCACAGCTGTACGTGGAGAAGCGCCTGTCCTCCTGTCCGTCCTCCCGCCTGTACTGCCGACTCTTCCTCACATTTCTGCTCAGAAAACAGTGTTTGTCACCGGCAAAGACTTTAACTCACCAAGTGTTTGTGATGAAAATAAATCGCCCGTGACCGTCAGCCCTCCCAACCGAGACTTCAGGGAACTTTCCCCCAGAAAACAGCCTCCATCCCCGCGAGTGACAGAGCCAGACAGCATCCTGTTTACTGATGGGGATTATGTATAATTATGCAATTTAGCGCAAAAAACTTCACTCCGTCACTGTCCAGGATGTTTGGTGGGTCAGAATCTAGATCACTACACATTATAACAGCATCCATATGATTATAGACTGTCCACGGGTTTAGGTAGACAAGGGGAACACCTTCATGGAACACCTGGGGAAACACCGACGTCATTAACATGACGTGTACCGTCACCGTCACTGCAACCGTCCTGCCGACAACAGGTGCTC
>CAEMYA010000646.1:6050-20420 GCA_903131615.1 Diplodus sargus | reverse complement strand
CCATGTTTTACATTACACACAAACATAAAACCCAAGTCTACATATAATTCCTTGTCATAGCTATATTGGTGCACATATAAATATAATATGTGGATTATCATTGTGCTGTCAGATGGACTCGGGACTCAGGGAATCAGGCCAAATCGTGTCATGATTAAATGCAATAACATCTGCTAACAGGGTTAGCATGACAACCCTGTTAGCATGACAGGATGACAGGATGCACGATGCAAAATCACCTTCAGGATTTGCACCTTCAGCAAAATGCATTTAATTGCCCGTGCACGTTGTGTCCCAGCCGGCCAGGCCAACACATTAACCAGGGTTCTCCCCAGACGGTGGAACAGCAGCACTGCGACGCTATACTCATCCTCAATGTTAGCTGCTTTACAGTGCGTGTTTGTGGGCTGCAGCGATCTTGTAAAAAAAAAAAAAAAAGGCGCCCGCCTCTGGTGGTGACGAGCATCCGACCGTTCCCTGGCTGATGGCGATAACGACCGGGATAACGACCAAGTCGGGCTCGGACAGAGAATCTAAAGTCTGGCTGGTGGCGGGGATGAGAGCACCTGTTGTCGGCAGGACGGTTGCAGTGAGCAGGCTAGCTCCACAGAATAAATCTCCATGGTAGCTTATACCATAACATATCCTACTGCCCCCTATCCCACTTTTGTGCAACCGGATCACAGATAAGTTGAGCCAGGATAACCAAGATATCCCGGCTTAATCCCTTATCCTAGTTTTGTGCAACGGGCCCCAGGTGAAAAGATCAAAAAAAGGATTTCAAACATCAAAATCTTTGGCATACTTTGACCTAGACACACCATTCAAACTTTAAAATGTAGATAAAAGTCCAAATTATCAACGTGGGTTTCAACTTTTGCTTTAGCTTTCATACTTTTTCGTCACGGGGCAAAGCGCACAGCCAACTCTCGCGATTCCCCGGCGGGGGAAAAAAAAGAAAAGCTATGGATACTTAATTTGAAATGTTTTAGCAGGTCCACCGCCGTAGCATGGCCCAGGAACTCAGAGCCAAAATATCTTGAGTGGACGTGTTCACCAACCCAGTACCACAGATGAATGTCCAGCTGTTTAGTTTTTGTACTTTTGTTTAGACTTTCGTCAAGCATGACCACAAACCCAGACCCCTTATTTACCTGCTCGGTCAGTTGTTTGGTGATGAAAGGGGCCGACCAAACTTATATCATCTTTATATATCATCTTTATTGTCCACGTCACCTCTGCCTTAAATGTTGGCGTTGGCGTTGTTAGTTTACTTAATATACAGTTATGTTGTTGAGCTGTATCATGCAAATAAGAAAGGGAAAAATTAAGACCTTTGAGAATGAAATTTAAGACTTGTAAACAAAATGTAAGACCTTTTCAAGGCCTTAATTTACGGTTATCAAATTTTTCAAGTTTTTAAGACCCCGCAGGTACCCTGAATGTTGGATGGTCCTCCGGATGCAAGTCTGTTGACGGTGCTATTCCCTCCATGCGGACTGACAGGTGCTCCATTTATTCTTTGTGTTGTTTGTTCCACTTTTTAAGTGCTATGATGATAAAAGAGGCCTTCGTTTAGGCAGCTGAGTCCTTGTTTCTGTCACACAGCGGTGAGGTCTGTCTTGTCTCAGGTGTTTTTGTCTCATCTACTTCCTGTTTTATTTTGAAATACTGACTCTCCTTTCGTTTCAGGTCACTTGCCCTTCCTCATGTGTCTCAAGTCTGACGTCATCCCTGATCCCTGATTGTTTCCACCTGTTCCCCATTACCCTCTTGTGTATTGAAGTGTGTGTCTCCCCTTGTCTTGTGCCAAAGTGTTTCGTCTGTCATGCACCTAAGCCCTTCGTCACAGCCTCGTCTTGTCTAAGTATCCCTGCCTTGTATTGTCATAGTTTTGAAATTCATTGGTTTTTGATCTGTAATCATGTGCCACGAGTAGAGTGATCTTTTGTTTGTACAGTTTTTTGGATAGTGTAGCATACCTCACAGTTTTCAGTTAGCCTTTTGTTTACCTCCCTTTTGGAGCAATTTTTTGTTTCTACAGATAGTAAGATTATTTAGTGTTTTATAGCCCTGTATCCTCCTTGTGACGTTTTCTGTTATTTACCTTTTTAGAATTAAGATTAGTCAGATTTAGTTTCTTCTCCGAGTTTCCGTTGAGTTCCCACCGTTGGTGTGGTTTTGTTTTCTTGTTGCGTTTGGATTTGTTTTTTTGTAGACAGTCAGATTCAGGTTTATAGCCTATTTGGTTGTCACTCTGTCTTGCTGCCTGAATTCCAGAATAAAAGCCTGTTGAATTTTGATTCTTCACTGCATCTGAGTCCTCTTTCTAGTCCAGGCTGACAGTTTCAGGATTTTAAAAACAAACTACGAATATTATCATCAATCAAAGCTCTTCAGCTATCAAGAAGTACAGTTACACAGCACTATGAAGTAATGGCCGAGGATTTGACACAGCAGCTTTGGAGAGACATCACAGATTTTTTTTTAATATATATATATATATCGGCCAATATATCGGAATATCTGATTTTTAAATCACCAAATATTTGCTCTTCTTCTTTCTCTTCTTCTTATTCCTCTTTTCTTCAGAGGAGGAGTCTGACTCAGAGTCAGATGTTGAATAGTCTGAGGAATCCATGAGCCTCCTTTCGTCGGACCCTTAAACAGAGTCACAAAAATGATGAAATAATTATTTTTCTAATAACAATTTTTTCTGATTTTGCACTTGAAAAAAATTATCTTATTGTAGCGTACTTATATTATTTCTGTGATAGGGATGCAAAATAAGCAACTCATTTAGACTATAGAAATAGCCATGTTGTTTTTGGGAAGAACACTGTCTGGATACCTTATGAAGATGTTGAGGGTCTGGTCTTCACTTAGTTGGGACCTTTCGCCCTAAGGAAATCCCGCCCACCTTTGGATTCTGGGTGAGGCCATCTGTGGTGCGGCTCGCATCTCACTGAAAAGTGACAACACGGGCTTGTGATCCGTCACTATAGTGAATTTTCGTTCATAAATGTACTTGTGGAAACGTTTTATTCCAAACATCACTGCAAGTCCTTCCATATCCAGTTGTGAATAATTCTTCTCAGCCGTGTTTAATGTTCGTGAGGTGAATCCTATGGGTCTCTCAGTTCCATCTGGCAAGTGAGACGGGCCTGGCTTTAAAAAACCTGGGGACTGCTTCCTTGTCCACATATATTTTCACTGGGGAGCCTTTAAATCTCCCAAGTTGAAAACCTCCCCATACTCCCCCAGTACATCTTCTAAAGTCTCTTTTTTCACATGGTGGATTTGGGGATCTGGTCTCCCGTGTACCTCTTCTGAGGTCTCTTCCTGGATGTGATGGATCTGGGGTACTGATCTCCACTGTAAACCTAGCCTCCTAATCCAGTACCTGCCTACCAGACTGGGGCCTGAACCTGCTACAACTACCACTGGTAAGTCTTGCACTAGCCCTTTGTGCTGCACTTTAACCACAGCTGCTCCCAAGACTTTTACTCTATGCCCTGTATGTTCTGAGTGTTACCCGACATTGGCGTAGCTTTGGTGCCTCTTTTCCCCCTAAGGTTTTGAACACCGAGTAGTTCATTACTGTTACCCCACAACCTGAGTCAATCTCAAACTGTGTGTCTGTCTCATTAACTGTCTCTATAAATGGCTCTTCTGCTGGTACATCAAGTTCATCTATTTTGTACAGTGTGCACATGACTTCATCTGTATCAAAGCCATCTTTGTCATCCTCTCCCTGGCTGACATAATTTGCTCCTTGAGTTCTCCCCTGCTTACCTGTTTGTGAAATTAAACTTGAAACGCTGCACAATCTCGCTGGGTTTGGGGTTGAAATGGTCCTTTAATAACTTGACAAGTTGACTTGACTGCCCACTGAACTGAGCAAGATAGCTTTCTGTCGACCTGTATCGTCGATCTCATTAGCTTCAAAAAAATGGTGGAGCATTTCACAATATTCCTCCCACGTCTGGGTTTGGCTATCAAAAGGAGCGGTGCTTCCGACCATAGCCGCCGCCATGCTTTTTTTTTTTCTTGGTTACAAAGTCCGGTTTGTTATGCTAACTTAGCAACTTAGCAGCAAGTCTTACTCATCCATCTGCACTCCTATGAGGCATCAGCTGTAACTTTATCCTCGTCGCCATTTATGTAGTAACTCACGGGAGACTTCCTGCCGAACATGAGGGAAGTTTATTTTGTTCCTGATGAAAACAGTGTATAACTCGCGCACATCATCTCTCACAGTACAGAGGACTCATACTCTTCTTCTCATCTATTGAATTCCCAACAGGTACATCGCGCCCCTAGTGGACCTGAGGACATAAATATTTCTCTCACTTCACAGTCACTACATTTCTGAAGCTTACTGTACAACTTATTAAAATGAAACAAACTTGATTTCTGAGCATTTATACCTCGGACGGCCAATAGCGGTCATATTGACTGCTGCATAAACATTATGCACTGTGTCCAGCTGTGGTCACAGCAATTATTACAAGGTTTTCATTTCATGTTTTTCGCTCATCTATTTATTTTCTCACTTGTAATGTTTTCATACTATCACATTTATTTTTACCGGTAGCTATATGAATCGGGACCGGGCATGTACGGGCAAAAACTGAAACGAGACGGTTAGAAATGAAAAAAGGAACCTCACAGAATACAGGATATGTCCAGGACGTGAGTAAGGGAAGATCGGATGGTGGCTCAGGTAGCGATGAGGAAACTGTCACTGTAAGCTGCACATCTGCCAGGCGAGCCTCTATGGGGGGAGCCAATGAATGGAATAGTCCATTAAATGGAATTAAACAGTTGGTAAGAGTTGTTGCGTAATAACAGTAAACGTGTTTCATTAACTGAAATAAAATATAACATTTAAAATTTGTACTTGGCATTACTGCAATCTAATTATTAAGAATGCCCGCACAGAGCACTTAATGTGTGAATATTTCAGTAGGCCTAATATGACATTGACAAAAACATTAATTAAGAAGACAGTGCAAGTCGGTAAAAAGTTAATAAGATGGATGCAGACGGAGAGGTTGTTGTCAAGGAAGAAACGATGCCCTGTGTGCAACAACATGATGAAATTCAAAAGAACCAACACGGCCAAGGATGGGTATAGGTGGTAAGTACGGATCAATATGCCATTATATTGTAAAATTCAAATTGATCAAATCTTAACAGATTATCTTCATGTAGATTATACTCTAGCTGTTGTTCCTTTTATGTCAGACTAAAATCATGAAAGAAAAGACAAAATTAACTTATGTGAGCTATCTTTATGTAGGTTTAATTATTTATTATTATTTATTTATTTAACATTATACTTTTTGAGTCACGTGGGTGCAGCATCCAAGATGGCGGCAAGTTAGGGGAGCTCTCGCCCTGCACATGCTAATTTTCTTAGTTATTAATGTAAAAGCCCATATTAAGTAATCTAACACCCACTCCGAGCACTGTAACTGTTCAAACAGAATATTTTCGGTCAAGGAAAGGCTTAAAAGACATGGCGACATCGAAATATTTCAGTGGCCCTGCCCGCATGTCTACCCGGAAAAGTCCAGTACATGAGGAAGATCACGCTGCCGCAGATGCTTCTCTGAAGCCCATTAATGTGAAGGAAAGCCTTGGAAAGATGTTTGCAGAAATGTCAAACATGAACAACGTATTGCAGAGCGTCGCAACTGACGTATCGTCTATTAAACAAACAGCGGAGGAGCTGAATAATACCGTGACGGCCATGCAGGAGAGGCTGGGTGAGACTGAGGCACGTATCGTACACCTGGAGGAAACGTCGGAACAGCTGCTGAACGACAAGGAGAGTAGGGATAAGCAGACGGAGCAACTGTCGAACCGAGTACAAGCCCTTGAAAACCAAAACAGGCGAAATAATGTGAGGTTGGTGGGACTAAGGGAAACATTTGGCACGAATGGGACTCTGCTCGATTGTGTCCAAAAAATTCTTGTGGAGGGCCTCGGAGTCGGAGGCGACGGGGAGTTGGAGATAGAGAGGCTGCACAGGCAGCTGGCACCAATGCCGAATGCAGATCAGCCCCCGAGACCCGTGCTGATCCGTTTTCTGAGGCAGTCCGCAAGGGATAAGTTGATCAATGCAGCAAAGGAAAAGCGAGGATTTGTCTGGGAGAGATGTCGCCTATCTATGTTCCCGGACATGTCTAGAGAGTTAGCGCAGAAGAGGAAAGCATTTACTCTGGTGAAATGTAAATTGCACAAGCTGGACATCAGATACACACTGGCTTTCCCCGCAACGCTTCACTTCAAATGGAGAGGAAAAAACGTGAGTTGTAACACTGTTGAAGCCGCGGAGAAAGTCACTAATGAGCAATAATCAGGAGGAACTGTGGACTGAGATGAAGGAGTGAAGGGAGTTGTTGTTTACACCCAATGTAGGACTATGCATATTGTTTTGTACTGGATGGATCCATGTGCGGGCCAGGGAGAGGCTCCACTTGACACGGGACGGTTACCATGGGCGCAGCGTTCATCCCACGGACCATACGCGTGACACTGGTAATGTTGCAGCCGGACACCTTTTGTTTTATCTTTACGTGTAAGTTCAATTTGCACTGTTATATTGTGGTTTTGTTTTAAGTGTTCAAAAATAGGCAAGTACACGGTAACAGATTATTATAATAAACCAAAAATGATAACATTCTCCACTACAAAGGGTCACAGCAGATAGATAGATAGATAGATAGATAGATAGATAGATAGATAGAAATACTTTAATGATCCCAGACTGGGAAATTATTTTGTTACAGCAGCAGTGGGTCCACAAATAAAACACTTCGTACATAACATAAATAGAATCCAATATATACATAGTGAATATATACAGTGCACAGTGTGCTATAAACAATAAACAATAATAATATATACAACAAAACAGTAGAGAGAGCAGAGTTCTCTATCAGGCAGAGGTGAGAGAGTTATTATATAAAGTGATGGCTTGTGGCAGGAAAGATTTCCTGTATCTGTTGCTACGACAGCGAAGCTGAAGCAGCCTTCCGGAGAAGGTGCTCCGCTGTCTGACCAGTGTGAGTTGGAGAGGGTGGAGAGGATTATCCATGATGGATAACAGTTTTTTCAGTGTCCTCCTCTCCACCACAGCCTCCAGAGTGTCCTGTTTGCAGCCAATCACAGAGCCAGCCCTCCTGATCAGTTTGTTGAGTCTGTTGGTGTCACTGGCTCCGATGCTGCTTCCCCAACAAACCACAGCAAAGAAAAGTACACTGGCCACCACAGACTGATAAAAGATCTCCAACATCTTGCTGCACACGTTGAAGGATCTCAGCTTCCTCAGGAAGTAAAGTCTGCTCATCCCCTTCTTGTACACAGCTTCAGTGTTAGATCTCCAGTCCAGTCTGTGGTTGATGTTAACACCAAGGTACTTATAATCCTCCACTGCCTCCACATCCCTTCCCAGAATGCACAGGGGTTGGAAAGCCGTCTTCCTCTTCTTCCTGAAATCTATCACCATCTCTCTGGTCTTGCTGATGTTCAGCCGCAGGTGATTCTGTCCAGTCCACTCCACAAAGTTGATTAGACACTCCACAAAATCATTAGATATTTACAGCATTCCATTTTCCTTCTACTCCTTTATTTCCTATTGATTTTATTATTAGTATTTATTGCTAATCTAGGAAGGAAAAAATATGACTAGTAGGTCAGTGAAGTTTATATCTTGGAATATCAATGGTTGCAGCAGCCCTATTAAAAGGAGGAAGATAATATCTTATTTAAAAAATAACCAAGCAGATGATACAGGAAACCCACATGCAAGGTTTGGAGGTGGAGAAATTTAAAGTGGGATGGGTGGGACACTTATTTCATAACTCGTTTTCAAACAAACGTAATGGTGTTCTAATTCTAGTTCACAAGAACATAAGTTTCATTCTGTTAAAACAAACTAAAGATGCAGAGGGATGAATTATTTGTGTTGAAGCGGTGGTCGAAGGTGTCCCTCTTGTATTATGCAACATACATGCACCCAACAAGGGAGACCCCAGTTTCTTCCACGAGGTAAACAAAATTTTAGGAGACACTGAGGGAGAAATTATTTTAATGAAGTTATGGATCCAATACTGGATAGGAGTTTATTTAGACCCTTGCATATGTTGACTAGAGATGTGGGCCTAATAGATATATGGAGGCTGATAAACCCGAATGTGAAGGATTTTACATTCTTCTCCCACTGCCACAAAACTTATTCCAGAATAGACCTTTTTCTAATAAGTACATCCCTGACAGATAATGTGGCTGACTGTAACATAAAGGCAATCTCCCTCACAGATCATGCGCCAGTTGAGCTATTTATCAAGGCCAGTCTAAAAACTGAAAGAAGAGGTAGACGGAGATTAAATACTGGATTATTGTTGGACTCAACCTTCAAAAGACAGTTGAGGAGGACTTAAAAAAACCTTCTTTGAAATTAACATCGGTAGCACTAAAGAAATAACTACTGTGTGGGAAGCCTCCAATGCATATGTAAGAGGAAAATTCATAGCACATGCCGCTAAAAATAAAAGAGAGAATTGCACCAGGATTAAAGATTTAGAAAAAGAGATAAAAGATAAGGAATTAGATTACTTCTCGGACAGAAAATGTCAAGAACTTTGTAAGCTTAAATATTCTCTACATGAAATTTATAATAAAAAAGCAGAATATGCACTTTATAGATTAAAAACAAACTTCTATGAAGGTGGGGAGAAAATGGCTAAATTACCAGCTAGACAGTTAAAAGAAAAAATCTCTGCAAACACCATACCAGTGATAAAACAGGAGGACACACAGTTTTTTGCTGCTAAAGACATAAATGGAATATTCCAACAATTTTATGAGAAGTTACACACATCCTCCATATCTCCTAATATCTCACAAGAAGATATAGAACAGTTTCTCCTTAACATAGATGTGCCCAAGCTTTCACTTCAGGAGGCAGCTGGATGTGAATTACCTGAGGCTAACTGAGGCTGAAATAAGGATGCCAATTTCCTCAATGAAAAGTGGGAGATCACCGGGATATGATGACTCCCAGTGGAATATTATAAAGCGTTTACAGATATTGTTGTTCCAGTACTACAGCAGGTATATCAGGAGATATTCAATAAGGGTTGTGTAGCCCCAACTTTTAGTGAAGCTATAATCTCACTAATCCCCAAAGCAGGTAAAGATGCAACAGACCCCTCTAACTTTAGACCCATAAGTCTCCTTAACCTCGATTGTAAGATTCTTACAAAAATCTTAGCGACACGCTTACAACTTGTTTTACCAAGTATTATACACCCTAATCAGGTTGGCTTCATGAACAGAAAAAAAAAAAAAACAGAACTTCAACGGATACACCTAATGTGGTTAAGTCAATCCAAAATGTTCCTATAACGGCTATTTCTCTAGATGCAGAGAAGGCCTTTGATAGGGTGGAGTGGCAATTTCTGTTCTCCACCCTATCTCATTTTGGTTTCCACTCTAACTTTATTAATTGGATAAAAATGCTGTATTAAAATCCTAAAGCAGTGATGACAAATGGAATAATCTCCCCCTTCTTTAATTTGACCCGAGGAACACGACAGGGATGCTTGCTGAGTCCACTATTGTTCATCATCTTCTTAGAGGTTCTGGCAGTGTCTGTTAGATCACACCCTGGATTAAAAGGAGTATGGGGAGGAGACACTGAACATAAATTATTATTGTATGCTGATGACATTTTGGCAGTAGTATCTAAGCCTTTAAGTTCCCTACCACATCTGATGGAAACTATACAATCCTTCTCAAAATGTTCGGGCTACTCCATTAACTGGAGCAAATCTGAGGCAATGCCTCTCTCCAGATTGTGTACATCATTTATGGTGGAGAAGTTTAACTTTAGAATGATACGGGAGGGAATGAAGTATCTGGGTATTAAACTTTCTGATGATATGATACTACTATGATACTACAAAATAGTAGCAGATAAAAACAAACCTTGATAAATGGGGGAAACTAAAATTAACATTGTGGGGGGAAATTAATATTATAAAAATGATAGTTGCTCCACAGTTTAGTTTTGTGGCAATGATGCTACCAATGAAGATACCACCCTCCACTTTCAGACAATTGGATGATGTAATAAAACATTTTTTATGGGGCGGGGAAAGACCACGAATCAAACTGAGAAAGTTATGTGCGCATAAGGAGGAGGGGGGCTGGGCCTCCCAGATTTTATGTATTGTATTATTTAGCTTTCGAGATGGCCAAATTAGCAAGATACTGGCATACGGCAGGAAAGGAAGCAGCTTGGATGAAGGTAGAAAAGATGTTTGCCTTTCCAACCTGTGGAAGTATTATCACAAAAAAGGTTTAAAATTACAAATCCAATTCTTATACATTCAAGGGATGTCTGGATCAGGGTGCATAAAATGTTTAAACTTACACATATTCTACAAAGATAATCTTCGTTGTGGCATAATCCTGATGTCTGTGTGGGGAAGAAACCTATATATTGGAAACGGTGCCATTCTAGTGGTTTAGGCACCATTAGCGATCTATTTGAAGATGGGGTATTTTTGTCATATGATAAGCTGTTTTAAGCAAATTTCATTTGGTGGGTAAAGACAATTTTTGGAAATTTTTGCAAATAAGGAGCTGTATTACCTCAAAACCATACAATATTACTAATAATATAGTGATAGATTATATGAAACTTCCAACTAGAAAACGAAAAGCTTCACTATTTTACAAAGTTGCTAATTCTTCTCTTGTCAATGACTCTAATCACTTAAAGATGACTTGGCAGAGGGACCTCGGAGGGGAGATTGATAGTGATAGATGGATGAGAATTGTGGCTGACTGTGGTAAATATGTGAGAGAGGTAAGGGGTAAACTTACACAATATAACATATTACATAGGTATTACTACACACCATCCAGACTGTATAGGATGAAACTACAGGGTAATGACTTATGTTCGAAGTGTAGAGAGGAAACTGGGACCCTTCTCCACTGCATGTGGGAATGTGTTTTAATCAGACTTTTCTGGTCCCAGATACTAATTATTTTAAGTAACTGGCTCAGGGCAGAAATCTCCTCAAGTCCAGAGCTCTGCTTACTAGGGGACAAATCCCAGTTACCCAATATATCTAAATGCAACATCTCTGTAATATTGGTTGGTACAACAACAGCGTGTCGAGTCATTTTAAGACACTGGAAGGCATCATAGTTAGCACACGTGAAAGAATGGGTCTATGCAATGACTGCAACTGCATCCTATGAATGTATGCTTAGTAGACTGAGTGATGACAAGAAGGAAGGGGTGACCCCTTGGGATAAGTTTTGGGACTATATAAAGGTAAACAATGACACCCACTAGGATTTTTGCTGTATACCACACGTTCTTGTGGTGTGTGTGGAGATGTGCTAGTGATGTTGTCACGTCCCGCAGGCCATGATCAGGACCTCCTGCCCAGTGTGTGTATGTTTGTGATGTTCTGTCTTCCTTTGTGTGCTTGGTGTGTTTGGTTGGTGTATGTCTCTGTGTTTTGCTCTTCCTCTTTCTCCCTCTGGAAGCCGCTGGTGGGCGTGGTCGCTGGAGCTCCGGTCAGCACACCTGCAGCTCATCAACCTAATCAGCGCACCTATTTATACCCAGACCAACCTTCCAGACCTCGCCGGATCGTTGTATTAGTTACTACCACCAGACCAGAGCCTGAACCTGTCACCTGCCAGCACCGCCAACTACAAACCCGGAACCAGAGCCTGAGCCTGAGTCACACCACCACTCCCGGCGCCACGAAGGATACCAGCCACGTCATCACTATTTTTGTGCATTCAATAAACTACACGTGTTACCAACTAACTCTAGTCTGCGTTTGAGTCCCTGGCCCCAGAACCTGACAGATGTATGTATGTGTTGATGTGCATGTGTGAGGGCATTTGTTTATTTGTTTGTCTCACTTGTCTATTTTCTTTTTTGTATTTGTTTTGGATATGCTGGGTCTGTTGAGTGGATGTTTTGTTTTGTGGAGAGGAGGTTGAGTTTGCCATGTACTATGCCTCTGAAAAGTTCAATAAAAACTTGAATTAAAAAAAAACATTATACTTTTTATAAAAGACAAGTGTAACTATGGCGATACTGTGACAAACTGTTATGTACAGGTGCTGTAGAAGAAGAACCCACAAGGGCAGGGTCATCACGAGGTCCATCAGAGAGGGCTCAGTTTTCTCCAGATCACATATTCCATTACCATCATGGATGAAAGTTAGGTCCTCTCTCTCTCTCTCTCTCTCTCTCTCTCTCTCCCCCTTTCTCACTCTGTCTGTCTTACACTGTTGTGTTGTAGTGTTTCAGAAAAAACACAATTAATGATATGTTGATAGTTGTCATATTTAGTCATTTTTGTCTCATTTGTCACAGGGCTTGAGGAAGAGACAAGTAGAGGATGGAGTATGTGGAAGCAGCAAATCACTGACCAGAGTAACTACGCTGTTGTGAAAGATCTGTGGTGAAGCAGTTAGGCGACTGGAAAGAAGATGGAAAATGAGAATTGGAGGGAGGAGAGCTTTTGTAGCAATAGATGAGAATAAATTCAGACACAAACGGAAGGTAAGTGCTGTTTATGTAAGTAAAATAGTCATTTCTGTTGTGTAGGCACAGTACATCTGAATTACTACGTACTTTAAATACATTGGAAACAGGTTTTCATAGAGTAAAATACTCCTACCAAATGTATCTATATTAATCTAAGATCAGAATCACTTCAGGTCCTGTTGATCAGCCTCAATGCTGCTGGTAATACTGCATTACATATGTCTATTTAATAGCATACAAATATATATAATCAAGTTTGCTTAAAAAAAATGACACCTTAAAATTTTGATTTGGATGCTAGCCCTATGAAATGTCATATGCCAGGTAGCACTACCATGATAATGGGGGTGAATCAGACAGCCCTTAAGTGAGTCTAACACTATAATTTCAGAAGAATTTCATAAAAGCATGACATTTTGCTTATTTTCAGTATGAACGTGGAAGGCGTGGACCCACCTGGCGAAGACGCTCGTGGGTCTTTGGAATAATCCAAAAATATCGCAGACCTGCAAGTGAGGTGGTTAGTGATTCCTGGAGTGCCTACAACAGATTGTCACGTGAAGGATACATTCACTATCAAGTGAATCACCAGAGACATTTTGTACACCCTGGAAGTGATGCTCACACACAGCACATTGAACGAGCATGGCAAAGTTACAAAGAGGAAATCTACAGATACAGGGGAAACCTGACAGAGCGGGCCTTGAAAATGAACTTACGGTCCATAGAATGGAACCACTGGCTTGGAAAGGAGCATAGGAATGGCATTCTTGGACGCTTATTTAAAGACATAAGAGCATGTTACAAAGTGTAACAACCTTCCAACCCTACTGACGTGTGACAGAAGCTGATAATTGATGAGGTTATCGACTGATTAAGCTTCTCTTGTTTCAAAAACTGTTATTAATTGTTTATGGTTGTAACAGTGTAAACTTAAGCACATCTTGTTACTTTCGGTGTACTAGGAGCATCAGCCTCAGCTGTAAATCGCTGAGCGTGGACAGGAACACAGTCGCCTTAAAGGCAATCATTGCAGAGGTGTGAAAATTTCCAGCTGCTGCCAGTGTTCACTGAGGAGGACACTGTAGGAAACATTTTGAAGAGTTCTGTTTTTTGTTTTTTTTAAGTGTTGTCTTTGAACTCTGAATCTCCAGTAATAAGTATATATTACTTAATAATGTTCACGGTAACTTTGGTACATCTTGTTACTTTCCACTGTACCTTTGTTATATCTATATTTGTTATATATATACAGTTGCATCTTACTCACTGGGTAATTTGACATGTTTTACTTAGTAATGTTGTGGAACTTTTGAGGTTCAAGTTTGTGTTCTTTGCATGGAAAAGGGCATGATCTATTACAAATCATATGGCAAGATATATGGCCTGTTAATAGAATGGAAACAAGCAAGGCTTCCTTTTACAGTGCATTTTCATCTTACTAACTGGGTAATTTGTCACATTTTACTTATATGAATGGTACAAATTTATTTAACTGCATAGACAATGGAATATTCTATTACAAAGAGTTTAGTAAGAACATAGTAATTAGGGATGTGAATCTTTGGGTGTCTCATGATTCGATTCGATTCCGATTCTTAGGGTCACGATTCCATTCAAAAAACAATTCTCGATTCAACCGATTCTCGATTCAACCGATTCTCGATTCAAAAAATTGATACAATGCATAGTGTGTTAAGGCAAATTATGGCATCAAAACAATACAGTTTGTATAAGATAATGTGATTTTTAAATAAACTGATTCC
>CAEMYA010000645.1:486641-512149 GCA_903131615.1 Diplodus sargus | reverse complement strand
TTAGTACTTGGATGGGAGACCGCCTGGGAATACCAGGTGCTGTAAGCTTTTTGCCCTCTCTGTAGGGGCAAAAAGCTCTGAATCTCCAAAGCCAAGCAGGGGTCAGGGCTGGTTCGTACTTGGATGGAAGGAATCCCAAGCCATGTGGAATCCCAAGCCATGTCATAATAATTAAGCTAAATGGCTCCTGCCTGTACAATACTTAGCACTAGCTCTTTGATTCCCTAATGATGACACTTGACTGGTAAGATAGCATTGACAACTTATTATAAAAAATAATGTAATTCTAAACCTACTGGTTATTCAACCACACTCAGCTCGGTTTAAAAGACATTTTCAGTTTCTCATATAGGAACTGAATAGAGAAGAATAGAAATAAATAATAGATTTGTATAGGAAATATTTTAAATTAGCTACATGTGGAGTTGCAATATTCTTCAACCAGCTAAAATGGCTGCCACAAAATTCTCCTCCCTGCTCTTGTTAAAGAATGAACCACCGCTCTCCTCCTGTTATAATATACTGAACCTGATTAAATGATACATAGACTTGTTTTTCACCTATAAACATGCTATGGAAAACTAATTATTAAGGTTATAATTTCATGATAGTGATGTGTGGTTGGGTTAATGTAGCTTAGGAAGGCTTGACACAGTTTAGCTTAGATTACTGTTGATGTTAGCCACCTAGCTTGCTTCTCTGGAGCTGAAACGTGAATAATTGGGTGGCAGCTGAAGGTGGTAAAAGTTATTTGCTGATAAACCCACAGAATAGATTTGTTCCAGATGAATACAGGAGTCTGAAAATGTCCCCAGGGAATTGAAGTTACAGTAAAAGTCAATGGTTCACTAGAGTTAGTTTTCAAAGATTGTTTTTTCGGATAACAATCTCTCAGAAAGATGGGCTTGGTGACTTGAATATATTACTGTTAGTTTACCCGGACATGTCCTCTTTTGAGAGGCTGTCCGGCCTGACCGGGGGGAGTTTATAAAGTCCTTCAATTGTCCTGGTTTTGAGTTTGTGTAGCGTGCACTTTATCTTCGCATCACAGACCATTGTATTTACCGCGTTAAATGGTTTATTTGGAAACACACTCTGAGTGGCGGAGTTCCACGCCGAACCCCGGAACGTGTATTCATTCATTATAAAACAGTGCAGCGCGTCAGAGCTCTCTGCTGCTCTGCCCCTCCGCTCAGTTCTAAGCAAAGCCACTGACGCGACGCACGCATGCACTGTCTGCCGGTGAGCGAAAGAAAAGGAAGAAATGCCGAAACGCAAATGCACTTTTACAGACGAAATGCGGAAAAAGTACCCGTGTTCTCGCCAGGGTCGTGAAAAATGGGAAGCAGAGTGTACTGTCTGCAAAGCTGGGACGTATGATAGATAGAATTACTTTTATGATCCCAGACTGGGAAATTATTTTGTTACAGCAGTAGTGGGTCCGCAAATAAAACACTTTGTACATAACATAAATAGAAGGCAAAATATACATAGTGTATATATACAATGCACAGTGTGCAATAAACAATAAACAATAATAATATACAAAACAAAAAAAGCAAAATATACTTTAAACAATAATAATATACAAAATATGCAATAATATATACAACAAAACAGTGAGAGACCAGAGTTTGTATGACCAAAGTATGTGTCCGTGGCAAACAAAGGCTCTAACGACCTAGATAAATGAATATATTGTTTATAAACGCAACTTTGTGTGCGTATTTTTCAGTATCTCCAAGAGGCCTGGTTTAGTTTCTTTTTGGGAATTCAGAATATGCGTTTAACTGAGTTGGAAGCAAGTAAAAAACACTCGACCTGACCCGAAAAACCCTCAAAATTTTGCCGCGTAATAGTGTCCTCTTTTTGGGGATTCAGAATATGGTCACCCTACTGTTAGTCATTGATCCAAAAGTCTGACTTGTAAAAATAAAATACATATAAAAGTTACAGCAGCAGTACAAAAACTCAGCCTCGACTGAAGGCCAAACTTCATTTACAATATTCAGGCTATTGATTAAATAAAGGCAGTTTAGCCAACTTTCAACTGACAGTTTCACATGAAAGACGGACAGTCTCTAATCTCACCCTTCAGAGGAGGTGGGATCTCAAGAAGCAGTGTCGAATAATAAACTTAGTGTTGGTTATATTTTATTTAACATTCGTAAGATTTACCTCTGGACTTCAGTCAAGCCGAGGAGGCGCGTAACCGTTGAGGGGGAAGTTTACTGTTGCTATAGTTACTGAGCGTCATCACAGACACAACATGCGTTGATCGTCACAGTTTAAACAACGTGACGCTTAAACGCGGACAGAAAACCGTGCCTGGGAGCAGAGACGAGTAACTGTAGGCACTGAAACGTCACGACACCTGCGGTTACTTGGACCTGCAGCAGGTGTGTATATACGACAGTAACTTCCGGTAAGACCCTTCAAAATAAGTCACAAGGTTTTTATTTTATTTTCAAACGGGTAAAAATTTTTTAAAAAATAAAGAAATAAATTTTAAGAAATTAGAAATATATGACGAATAGTCTTCCATCACTGATGTTCAACTCAGCCACGAGGAAAAGGAGGAGGAGGAATCACGAAGAAGGCTGTGGGCCAGAGGTTTGATTTGGCCCTGCAGATCTTCTGGACACATTTCTTTTTAAACAATTTTAAAAGGTGAAATGAACTTTAAATGTGTATAATCGCTTATTAGAAACCAAAGGAAAGGCTTTAAATTGTGTGGGTTGGTATCTGTTACCTCAGGTTGGCTGGAGACGTGCTCAAACCACATGATGGCAGCACAATCATGTGTTTTGACAAGGGACAGATTTAAGAGGCAGTCTGGAGATGACAGTTACATAGGGAGCAAATAGGAGTGTTCTATATGAGATCAGAAAAATCACAGTTGATGCCTTTGTTTCTAATAAAAAATGTGTCTCATTGGATTCACGCTCAGAGTCACTGTTGGCCATGGGTCGTTCTGACAAGGACTGGAAATGTTATGAGAATGTCTACACTCAATACCTGAGAGTTGGCACCTAAACAGCACAGTGATCAATCACTCTGATGAAGGCTGAACCAACACATCTTTCTACAAAAGCCGCCTTATCACTGATCCAAAGAAGCTACACTTGTTAAAAGACGCCGTGGTCTCAGCGTCTCCGACAGAAAGCAAAATTTGTTAAGAGTAATTGTGCGAAACCTCCTATGAAATTAATCTCTACAAGCACACATGAGCATCGCATCCTGGGTGTATCATCATTCGTCACATCCTGCGGATCATCGTCTGAATATTGTCCAATAATTACACCCAGAGTGTCGAGTCATTTCTCCGAATTATGAAAAACGTTTTTAGGAGAGAGAGTTTGCAATTTTAAAGACAAAACTTTTGCCGACATTTCTTCAAAGCAATCGCAGGGCTGTTTGAGTTGTAAGTTTTCCGTACACAACCAACAAACCCTGAAAGAGGAAAGGTTTGTCTTCCGTGTAGGGGGGTCACACTGATGTATTTTAGCCAATATTGCCCTTTTTTTAGAAATGCAATCCAGTCCAGCTGGTGTCATCCTCTTTCAATATGATGGATATTCTGTATACTGCAAGTTCTCTGACCAAACATTCATTATAGAACTGATCATTTCAACTGAAGGATGTTATACTCTGTTACCAAAAAACACATTGACAAGCTTAAAGGAGCAAATCTGAAAATTTAAAAAAAGAAAAAAAATGGAACCATGTTTCATACATTTATTATTTGCACAAAATCTCGGCCTTCATCTGCTTTATTCCAAAAATAGCGGTCAGGTTTTGGTTTTGAAAAGCTGGCGGAGCCGCTGTGCTGCAGCCTGCATCGTGGAGACGCTCCAACGCAGCCCAGATCCAACATGGCGCTCTGCCATTTCCAAAGAGACTGATCTCTTCCCTCTCTTGGTTTTTTTCAACCGTGTGATGGTGATGCCAAGCTTTGGAGGGCCTGGCACCAAACACACTCTCCTCCTCCTGGTGTGTGTGTGTGTGCGTGTGCGTGTGTGTGTGTGTGTGTGTGTGTGTGTGTGTGTTTGCATGCTGTACTATCAAAACACACATACACTGTACAAACACACATTAACAGCGTTGACAGATGAGTCACGGACTGGAACATTACTTCAGGCGAAGATCAGAGGAAGGAGGTCATCCAAATCCCCCCCACACCCGAAACACAACACACACAGACACACAGACACACACGCACACGCCACAAAAGAGCAAACACAAACATGTGAATATATTATAAATGAAAAAAATCTCCGGTTCACCTCGTCTGCTGCAAATCTAGTAAGACGAAGTGATAGCATTCAGCAAGCTCAGGTAGCAAAGAGAGAATCTTTTGAGCCGACATCACATTGACTTTGTGATTGCAGAATTCATAATTTATCACATTCAAACAATTTACACAATTGTAAAGCTCCATGCCGTCATTTGCTCCATCTACTGCATCTACTGCAGGATGAGAGTTGTTTTTACATAAGCTACTATATAAACTGATCAGGGAGCCAACAACACAGTCTCAAGGTAGTATTTTTTTAAATTCTCTTTCAAATTTGATATCCATAGTGCATTGTGTGGATTTGGGGTGCATTCATGAGCGACCTCTGGCACAAACTTGCTAGTTTATGAATCCGAAAAAACTGTTGGAATATAGAAAGACGAAGTGGTGGATTGGCATGGGACCTTATTTCGGAAAAAGAAGTATGGTGGCGAACGGAGAAAGACAATCATCCCTTTCGAATTGTGCCATTGATGTCTGTCAATTTTAAAGGTCTTTTTTTCAACTCAGGAAAGTCAATTTGTCTTAACACTGATGAAGTATAAGACTGTGAAACTACATAATTATAAAGACTACAAACCCATCAGTTGCACGAGTGTCGCTGTGTCGTTCAACGCTCACCACAACCCCTAACTGAAACCTTGTTTTAGCTCACAAAACTGACAATCTCTCCTTTTACATAGCTGCAGTTGTCAGTTTGACCAGACTTGTTGTGAATCGACCCCCTTTTGCATGCACCTTCTGGGCTGAGGTGACGGCCACGTTGGTGTTGGCAGTGACGTACACGAGTGAGACGGCGTAGTTCACTGAATGGTGTTTCGCCATCTTTGTGATCCACGCTGACTTGCAAAATGATCTTTTAAACTGACAAACACATGTGATTGAGGATGCAATGAAAATTAAGATCGATTCAATTGACTCTGTACAAATTGTTTGAGTCAGAGGTAAAAACCCTTAGAAAAGACACTGTGTGATTTCAAAAGCTTTTATTGTGTTTCATTCCTCTACAGACATTTAAATAGCAAACTGCTTCAAAATCGAAGCAAGTCCCTCTTAAATAATCATCTTTTATGAAGCAACCTGAACCATAACATCAGCAGTCGCAGAGCTAAAACTCACATTTTGCTCAGATTGCATGAAAGTATGAACTTAGTGAAACATCTGTTAGCACTAAATTGAATTCCTTTTCAAATGAGACTGCGTGGGAGTTTTACTAGATTTCACTCTGCTCATTCTACACATCCCTCGTACAGGTTCAATTAGATTATATACCGAGGGGGGCATCTTGTGTGAAGCCTCTCACAAAAGTGACATGTTGCATCACATTTTGAGGCAGCGGTATAATTACTGTTAGCAAAGAGCTGAGAAGACCGACAGCCTTTATCGGTTTCTTAATGACAATCACATTCTTTTCATAGAGATATAGCAGCTGGATTCGTGAGATAAATGCATTCGAAATGCAATGTTTATATATTTGACATATGACATTTGAATCTGAAAAGCTTTTTAAAACTTAAAAATCATCCCATCACTGTATCGGTATCAAACAGACCTGAGATGGTTCTTGTATGTCATTAGCTATCAGGACTTGTTCTTGAATTCTATTGGACAGGAGACTCCCGTCCCTCTCAGACCGCAGTACCCGTCAGGGTTTTTACTCAGGTACTGTTGGTGGTAATCCTCGGCGTAGTAGAACGTCTTGTCTCCGGCTATTTCTGTTGTGATCGGACCAAAGTTGTTGTCCGTCAGTTCCTGAAAGAAGCAACGACAAAGACACAAAATGTATTAATCCAGGACTCAAACTGGGTGGAAACAAAGGAGTTGTGGTTGAAACCAGAAAAATAAATAAAAGAATGATGAAATAATATTAAGTAGACCTATTATGGTTTTTTTTTCTCCTTTCCCTTATTGTGTTATACTGTACAGGTTGTGCATGTAAACAATGTCGGAAGTCAAGAAGGTCAAAGTCCACAACGACAGAAGGTCCTCTCTCCCACAGAAAACACTGTTCCTGTAACACCTCGTCAGTAATCCCGCTGTCAATTTCTATCCTCGTGGTGACCCAAAATAAAATTATGAACCTGAAAAGGAACACGACATGTCTCCTTTATAGCCGTCAGCGATCTCTGTGGGGGTCGGTTTTTGCAGCAACAACACAGGGCACAGCAGGACCACACCGGGGTAAACAGAAAAAGAACAGCGTGCGTGATGGGAAATTTAATTTTATTTAATCTCTAAAATGCTGAAAGGATATAAATTCTCGTGCTTCCTATTAAAATGCCCCTAAAGCTTGGATTTTAAGGGAAAACAAATGCAGATATCCTTTTTTATTGTTGTTGTTTCGAATACTGTATTACGATACGATATTATCAGCCGATGTTGACCAACCACAGATATGTTGGTATCAGTTGTATGTTGGCCAATAGTGGAGTTAAGTTTGTTAAACTGTCAAGTATCCTGCCTGTTACATATGCAGCTTTGTCACAAGTGTGCGATAACTACATTTGAGAAATAACAAAAAAATGTGCATATATTTTGTGAATAAAAAAATAAAGGCGGATACATCAATATGTTTTTTCACTCCTTAACATCAGCAACGGCTCGATAAACCTAGCATCCAGTGTTATTTATCTGTATTCAAGTGACTTCGCCATTAGAATAATTTGAATTTCCACTGAGCAAATCTCGCCAAGGCCTCGCACTGCAGAGGACTTATTAGCATTTCAGAAAAAAAAGAGGAAATGTGTCGCGTGTTTATGCAAAAGACATGAGTAGCTCCAGGTACTGATATGGAAGAAAACAGAGAAAAAACACACACACACGCGCACACACACACGCATTCACAGTGGAATCAGTTGGTGATGACACTTTCTCCTCCTCGTGATAAAAATTACTCAACCAGATGGCGTGTGGGTAAATTAAAAGACAAAGAGACACATGAAAAGACACACACACACACACACACACACACACACACACTTATGAATGTGTAACGAGGGGGGCTGCTGTGTTTTTTTTAGCATGTGTGCACGCATGTTTACAGCAAAGCCTCTCATTTGATCATATCACGGAGGACGGGGAAGCCAAATTGGGTTCAACGTCTACATGTTAGGCCTTTTATCTAAAAAGCTGCTGTTCTTCCTCCCGACATGGCAGCTACTAAAACCCTCTATGCTCTGAGAGGGAAACAGACCCAAAGCTTTTGACATGGCTACATTAAATGTTTCTGGTGAGGCAAAAAAAAAAACCAGGAAGCCCTCTGTAAAGCCAGACATGATAATTCATACATGCATGCAGTGAAGTTAGTGTCAATATTGTCCCATGTTTGTATGGTTAAAGTTTCATGGGGATGCTTCATTTACGGTCTGAGTATTCAGGTTAAATATTTAATAACTGGATGCCCCATTTAATTTTGAGTAACTGCAAAAACTATCACGTACTGTAATTTAGATCTTAATTATACGTTCCATACCCTGTGATTATGAAGTTGCGACAGATTTTTTTAAAATTAGCAAAATTCCTGAACTAGGGGAATCACAAAATAGAATCTCCTTCATCCTCAGATTCTATAAACATGTGAAGCATAGCAGCGTCATCGTGACGCTAAAAGATCAAGACAAAGGGAGCAAATGATATGAGCAATTATTCATTATTAATTGTTCAAGAAAAAACATATCTTGTATCTTATATTTCATATTACTAAACATTTTTTGATGTGACACTTTTGTTGAAGTGAATGTTTTAAGACAAACATTCAATACAATCTACAGGGGCTGGAATTAACAAACATAGAGGTTGTTTGCAGTTGCTTTCAACTTAGTTGCTAAGGTCATACTAAATATTGAGTTGAATATAAAAATGTATAGTCCCTGTAATGTCAGGGTGAATTCCCAATAGTACGACAGAACGTGCATGCAGACATGATACTATTATAAAGTCTGAGCAAGGTTCTCAGATACTGTGATTACATGACAGTGTGGCTGGTTATGTTTTCACCTTGGGAAACTGTGTGTGTGTGTGTGTGTGTGTGTGCGTGTGCGTGTGCGTGTGCGTGTGCGTGTGTGTGTGTGTGTGATCACTGTAATATGTTGTCCTGGACACCTACTCTTGTGGGAACCAGCCGCAGGAGCTGTTTTGAATACTTTGCCAGGTGAGATGTCTCACTGTCTGTCTGTGAACACATTCTGTCAATGTGATAGCACCAAAACCGAGCAGGAGGCGGTCATGAAACAGTGACAGGTGTATAGATGAGATCAAAATGAAGGCGGAGTTTAAAGACAGGTGTGGTTTGACCCATGGTTAGTGAGAACTGATGTAATAATGTAGTAAGGACTACTGAGTACTCATGGGTCAACATGTTAATGGGCATCATGACTGATGTGCTCCTAAGATGGTCTCTAGTTTCTTTCTCACAGTGTAGGGAATTCACCCAGACAATCATATCATAAGGGGTTTACATCACCTTCTTTGTGTTGTCATGTTTGGTTCAGGAGCTACGATGCTAAATACATAATTCAGTAATGGCAAAAAGTAAAATGACAGCCATGGATGCCACATGACATTTTTGCCATGGCTCTACATCTGAAAGTGTTCAGAGCTCCAAATTGTACAAATGTACCAAGTGTCATGCTTCATGAAAAAGTCAATGATTCCTTAATGTATCATCTGGACTATGTAGTTATGTTATCAAGACGTACCTAAACTCAACATTGAATGTTAATCTTAACAATTCATGATGTATTATATGGTGACATTGTAATCCTTCACTGTCAAAACATGGGCATAGACATCACCTTTTCTGTATTATCATGTTATACATTTTTCAGTAGTGGCGAAAGTAAAACAGCCGCCGTGCCTGCCAAGTGGCATTCTGGCAATGGCTCCATCTCTGAAAATGTTCAGGGCCCCAAACTCTACACGTGTACCAAGTTTCATGCTTTTATGGAAAAGTGAACCATTCAGCTCAAATGTGTTGCATATCAACCAGACTGCCACGTAAAGTGCACCAAACTGCGACCATTTCACTACATTTACCACAAAACTTTAAACAAGTAAACTTGCTTCACGCAACTCAGGTTAAGTGTATTCTGCAACTGACATTCCTCAATTACATCCACCATTCAGGTATCAGGTATGACAAAACAAATATGGATAGACATCTGCGAGGATATCTTTATAGTGACCTTTGACCTTAGATTCTTCTTCCTGATACACGAGGTAACAAACGTCACTACTACACTGAACCAAGTTTCCTCGTTACTGATTTATTTTCATGCATTTGTTTATTCTTTCCGCTTTCGACTTTCTCTGAATTCTAATCACTGTCATTGTGGCTGTTTTCCGACACTCTTCTCATTGTGAGGGCAGAGGAGTCATCGCAGCATACTGAAATTCTTGTATCACATCTCAGAAAGAATAACACTGAGGAATTGTAAAGACAGAAAGTCAGTCTGTCAATATCAATAATTTGAAATGCGGTATACAAACATTGCAACACATTGTAACTGGCAGTGATTGACAAATTAAGACAAAACTATATATGGCTACACTTCAAAAAAGACAGATGACAAAGAACAGCAGTCTAAAAGTAGATGATTATAGAAAAAAATTGTGTTATGGCATCCATTTTGCTGACAGGTTTATTAAATGGTATAATTCCTGTTCTGAATGCACCTCCAGTCTGAGTGTAAAGAGCTCTCCGGGGAAATACTGAAGTTCTCTCCTTATTTATAGTACAAAAACACAATCAGACTTAAAGTGGTGCAGGGTAATTTCACACATTGGTGCCTCTGATAGTTAGTGAGGGGTAATTGTTTGAGAACCGTTTTAACTTCATTGACGTCAGCACTCGGAAGTTGTTAAGGAAGATGTCAGCAAACAAGCCCGGAGGGTCGGTGCTGCTTTTACAACAGAAAAACAGCGACGAGACGAGAGATGCAAAAGATCTAACGTTGGCAAGTTTAGCTTTTAATGGACAGAGTTTACTCCCCGCTGCTCGATTCATCACTTCCTGTACTGACACCACAGCTTAGTGCGAGGAAATCAGACTGGAGCCACCCTGAGAGACTGCACATTATGATTCAGGCTGGAGCATCTGAGTACTTGTAACATTATACTTATTTTGTACCGTTCAAAAAGGAAATGCTAAAAATAGTTTCACGGAAATAATCTCAAAAGGTCTTCAGTCTGGATTCAAAACAGATCTTTTGAGAGATTGAGCTGACTTCACCTGCTCTCCAAGATTAATCTAGATATGTCTATTGTACAACAAAATTAAACTAGTGCCTGATGCCAGATTGAATGTGACTTTGATTTTAAAATCAGCTGTATTATCACGGAGTCTGTCTTAATTTGCTTCTTCGAGAAACAAAATGGGATAGTTTTAGTTTACAGCGGACGTTAAAGCATTCAAGCTCCACAGGACAGGAGCTGCACACAAAGCATGTTTCCTGAAGGCGTCGGTGATGGTTGAAGCTGTGACCAGAAATGTTTGCATGTTGGATTTGTTCAGAGCCAGGCTGGATGGAATTAAGGTCTTTTTTCCCCCCAAGATACACTTGAGGGTCTCGGCGGGTCTTAACAAACGAGTGGGTCGTTCAGGATCACAGAGAAACAGCCACACAAACGTCTCCGAATGGCCTTTTGCATGTTTTGTCATGTGCAGTGTCGTCCACTTCTTCTACTACATCTCAGAGGCAAATGTAGTGCTTTTTTACCCCATTAAATTTATCTGACACCTTTAGGTACTACTGTTTTAACTTTTCTGATTACATGAATACCCTTTCTCTCCAGGTATCTCTAGATGTTGTACTTCCAAATGTTTGCAATAAGCTAAGATGTCTTTCATGCGCCAAGTCCTTCCGACAAACTGAATACTTTTGTTTATCCCCTCATCAGCTCAGAATGCGGATCAAAGTAGCATTTACTACAGTGTATAGTGATTTATTTGACATACAGTCATGGATGAAAGTATTGGCACCCCTGGAAGTGTTGCAATTACAAATGTTTTGGTATACACATGTTTATTTCCTTTAAGTGCATTGGGACAACACAAAAAAGCAGAAGAAAAAAGCCAAATTTGACATCATTTTACATAAACTCCAAAAATCGACTGGACAAAATCATTGACACCCTATTAAAACTGTGGGTAAATAATTTCATTTCAAGCATTTGATCTTCGTTTAAACTCGCCGAGAATCGTCTGAGGACTTACGAAGCAAAATTGTGGAAAAGTATCAACAATCTCAAGGTTATAACTCAATCTCCAGAGATCTTAAAGTTCCTTTGTCAACTGTGCGCAATATAATCAAGAAGTTTATAACCCATGGAACTGTGGCAAATCTCCCTGGATGTGGACAGAAGAGAAAAATTGATGAAAGAATGCAACACAGGACAGTTTGAATGGTGGATTAACAACCTCAGTCAACTTCCACACAAATTCAGGCTGTCCTGCAGACTCAGGGTGCAACGGTGTCAGCTCAAACCATATGTCGTCATCTGAATGAGATGAAGCGCTATGGCAGGAGGCCGAGGAGAACCCCACTTCTGACACAGAAGCATAAAAACGGCAAACTGCAGTTTGCAAGAACATACCTGAGTAAGCCTCAATCCTTCTCGGAGAATGTTTTGTGGACAGATGAGACTAAGGTAGAGTTTTTTAGCAAAGCAAATCATTTTACTGTTTACAGAAAACGGAATGAGACCTACAAAGAACACGATACCTACAGTCAAATATGGTGGAGGTTCAAAGATGTTTTGGGGTTGTTTTGATGCCTCTGGCGCTGGGTGATTGATTGTGTGCAAGGAACCATGAAATCTGGAGACTATCAAAAGATAGACCCAAAAAATGACCCAAAACATACCTCGCAAAGCACCGAGAAACTGTTGGAGACAAAGCCCTGGAGAATTCTGAAGTGGCCAGCAATGAGTCTGGATCTAAATCCCATAAAACACCAATGGAAAGATTTCAAAGTTGCTGTTGTGAGAGAGCCGCCTTCAAATCTGAGAAACCTGGAGCAGTTTGCAAAAGAAGAGTGGTCCAAAATTCCAGTTGAGAGGTGTAGGTGTTGATGGTTAAAGGAAGTGGTTGGTTTCAGTTATTTTCTCCAAAGGGTGTGCAACCAAATATTAAGTTGAGGGTGCCAATGATTTTGTCCAATCCAATTTTTTAGTGTTTTGTGTAAAATGATGTCAAATTCGTCTTTTTCTTCTGCTTTTTTGTGTTGTCCCAATGCACTTAAAGGAAATAAACGTGTATACCAAAACGTTTGTAATTGCAACACTTTTCTGGAAAAAATTGTGCATTTTCTGGAAAACTGAACCAAGATCACTGTCATCACTGATTATTATTTGGCAGGAGTGGTTTGACAACCTCCTATGGATGTTATGACGCGTTCTTTTTATGGGTTGCCGTAGAAATTGGCTGCAACTGCTCTGAATTCAAGTCGACGACAGCTACTCCCCTCTTTTCAGCACCATCTTTCAAAGGTTTTGGTCAGCCATTCCTATAAGATAATGAATACTGTCTATAGATAGCTTTAAGCTAACAATAGCGTCACTGACACCAATCCAACACTTTCTGTGACACGCAACGTCGCTACATTTTCCATTATTCTAGTCCAGAAGCATCCTCCACTGCCTTTTCAGTGTTGCAGTGCATTTGTTTGGGCTGGTCCTGCTGCTGTGTTAGCAGCCTGCTATAAATGCATAATTCACATCCATTAATTTGCATGTCAGAGAAGTAGATTCCTCATTTGAAATGCAAATACCTTGACTGCTCTGCTAAAGCAAAGAAATGTGAACAATGCTGATAAGCACCCACGAGACAGGGAGAGGAGCGGGAAAACCTGGAACGGAGAAATATGCGAAGCTGGCATGTAGGGAAGCGAAAAGAGGAAAGAAAAAGCAGCTGTTCTGTGTCCAGGCGTAGACGTATGAATGTTTGTGAAAAGAAAACCATAGCCGGAGAGAGGTGCATCAAGAGAGAGATGCCAGAACAATGAGTACACACTGCTTCTGCACCCATGCTGGCACCCACAGAGCGAGCACACATTATTACATAAAGCAAGCATGCAAACACCGACACACACACACACACACACACACGCACACACAGTTACCACTTCCACCTGCCATTTTAGACGCAGTGCACACCCTAATGATGGGTAGGAGGCAAGAGAAGAAAAGGGAGGCTCCTTTCATGCTGCAGACAACCGCCTGCAAGGTAATTTTCTGCAGTGCTGTTGTACCTTACACACACACACACACACATACACACACACACATATACACACCAAATTCCCCAATCACTCTCTGTGCGAACAATACAATCAAGCCAGGCGGCATAGTGAACATAGTCAATACCCTGACACCAAATTAACCACACTGTTCTCGCTCTCTCTCTCTGTCGCCTGAAACTCCTCTCTTCCTCCATCTGTGCATCACCTCTTTCAGTCTTACATCTTTTATGTTTGCATGCACCAAGAACGAGACTGGTAAAGAAAGCAGGAGATGTTATTCGACTGTGAGCATCAGCGTGGATGTTAATACAAAATTCAAGAAGTGTCTGCTAGGCGTTTCCTGGGAAAATGCCCCCTGCCGCGATGCATTTTTCAGTTTCAGAAGCGGGGCGGTTAGCGTTAGGGGCCGTAGCCACCGTGGCTGCAGGGACAAAGAGAAGAAAAGCCCCTGACAGTAACAGGAACGACTGCACTGAAGGTTTTTTGGAGCACAAATTCATGAATATTTCACAGGTTAAGTCAAATGAATGTACGCAGGGAATGATGTTCTCTCTGAATTATTGAAATTCCCTCGTCTTTTCTGGGATGAAAGACGTTGAAGCTTTGCGTACAATATCAGATACAGAGGACCATATATATATATATATATATATATATATATATATATATAGTCCCAAAAAAACCTGAGTCAAAACATGATCTGAACAAACTCGAATAGTCAGTGTCTGCATATGTGTGCGCGCTAGTTTTGCAACTAAAGCGATTTTGGTGGAGGACAGATTTAAGGCCCAGATGGTTTGGCATGGAGTGTGTTTGCTACAGGCCAACTGCTCACACACACACACACACACACACACACACACACACACAGATGGGAGAGGGTGGGGGAGACAATCTGGTGAGAAAAAAATTAGAGAGGAAACAAAACCTAGAGAGATTGATAGAGAGACGAGGTGTTTCGATGAAGAGGATCTATCAACTGTTTCTTTCTGCAGGACAGAGGACCACAGATATTACTAGCGCCAGCAATGTGATCCGCTTTGGGAGGTATACATCTGTTTTTAAAGACTCTAAAGATTTATACACCTTGTGAAACTCAACGCATATGAGAAAGGAAAAGTGCTATTCTCGGAGCTGCCAGCTAGAAATGTAAATATTGACCTCAGGATGATACCACACATACTCAGGGTGTCAACAAATTTAAAATAGCCAATCCTCTGAGGAGCAGCGATGAACGTGCTTACCAAAGTCAGTGCAATCTGTCTGTTGAACATCCCCCATACATCATGGAAAAACATGGAAATGTTGGGTGTTTATTTACTGCCAACAGAAAATGAACAGCATGTTAGCTGTAAGCTAGCAGGCAGCGGAATAAACTGAGCCAGGGCCCCTTGTTAATAACAAAACTAATAATAACAATAATCTTTAATTATATGGCACCTTTCTTAACAAGGTTACAAGGTGCTCGTACAGTGTAGTTAATCAAAATACTATACGGATAGCTTAAAAAAAATTAAAACCACGTGATGCAAATAGTTGAATAAACAACATAAAAAGAGGACAGGAAAACGAGAAAGAGCGACGTTGAAAAGAAGAAAAGATCTCGATTTAATAGGGAGGGTCTTAGATTTGAATTATCTTAGAACAGGAAACAGAACCATCATAACTGAAGATGTTAGGATGACACAGGCCCCGTCCCAAACTCAAATTATTTCTGTAGTCTGTAAACAAAAGATATTCTCTTGAGTGTACCTGTACAACCTCAATCTTGAATCTATTGTCTTTGTACTGAGTACATGCGGAATAGGATTTGCAGATTATCACATTCTATTTTATTTCTGTTCTACACAGCATCTCATCCTTTTGGAACCTGGGTCGCAATTTAACTGCTTGATAAAGCCATCAATATCAAGTCTGAAAAGGGCTTCACTCTAATAATTTGAGTATTGTAACATTACCTAATAAGGATATAGTGTATGTATAGTATAGTAGTATGGAATATAGTTTGTGACCAAGATAAACGGGACCAATGAACCCACTTGTCTGAAACTGAAATCGAGCAAACACATCGTCTTTGATGACTCTGAAGAGATGTCCAGCAGAAAACCAGAAGTGGAGAACCTTTACAGGGTTCAAAATTAAAGTTTTTATAACGTAACTGCCAACATAATTCATCTTCAGTTACAGACGTCTACAGAACTTCTTGTGGTTTGAATTTAAAGTTTTTATGACAGCCAAATTCGACTCCATGCAGCAAAAGCTTCAAAGTGGATTTGAACCCCAAGCCTTAAACTTCCCTTTTCCTGGTGAGTTATTCATCATTATTAAAGACCGTGTTTTGGTCATCCCACCTTCATGGTTGGCTAATGTTCCAAGGTTGGATGACAAAACATGGTCTTTGATAAAGCTGATGAATAGCCCTCTTGGTAAAGCGCATGCCTCGTGTAGCACATGCCTTGTGTTCAAATCCACCCTGTGGCTTTTGCTGCATGAAGTTTTAGCCGTCTGTAACTGAATAGTCAATAGTGAACGTTGGAAAGACATCTTTTGGATATGTTTTTGGTCCGTGGGATGCTTTCTGGTTGTAAATCTACTCAAGTGCTTCATCCAGGGAACCAGACTTTGTTTCCATTAGATGATGAGTACAGTGTGCAATTATTTTAGAGACTTCAACAGTGATGGAGGGACAACGGGTAAAACAAAGAGCAGAGAGACATCAAGAGACAAATTCTGCAAGAGGAAAAGATTTAGAAAGAAAAGGAGCGGTGATCAAGAGAGAAAAAGGAAGCCTAATGAAGACCAGACTACACTAGAATAGAATAGAAAAGAATAGAGTAACCTCCTCTTCGTCAGTTTCCATGGCAACAAGCCCTGTTGGTGGGATAGTGGTGCAAAAGTCTCAGCGGGAGAGAGTTCAACAGAGGGAATGTGTGAACATCTTTCGTGTGTGTGTGTGTGTCTGTGTGTGAGTTTGTGTGTGTGTAACATTTGCCATATATGTCCATATGCTTTTAGAATCAACAAACACACAAACACACACACCCACAGATCAATTATGTTTCAGCGTTCATATGCTGACGCCAAAAAACGTCTGAGTGTTTCTGAGACTCGAAAGAAAGAGGGATGGGCAGCAGATGGGGATGCTGGGAAATGGAGTCAGAGGGAAAAAATTAGTCCAGATTGTATGGAAAGAGAGATGGAGAGAGAAGAGAGAGGACCGATAGATGAATATATGTGTTTACCTTCTGGTATTCATCTTTGGAGGCCAGAGCTTCATCGAGATGCTGCTTTGTGTAGGTGTAGATAGCAGAGCGGTATGTCGTCCCAACATCATTCCCCTGTCGCATCCCTGAACACACACGCACACGCACACGCACACACACACACACACACACACACACACAAATGTGAAAATGAAGATTTCAGCTGACGTGAGGAGCCTTCGTCTTCAGTCGTTGGCAGAAGCAGCATCACATCATCTGAAAACAACAGCTGACAGCATTTCCAAAAATATAACTTGTCTGTCTTGGCAGAATGGAGAGCTGTTTTTGACTGTGAGCTGATCATTTCATCACGTGTCCTTTCATCATTTCAGCGTCAGCTTGTCAGACTGTCAAACACCATGTTTGGTTTGGTCAAAGGTTTGAGTCACTCGAGTAGTGTGGCTCTAAAAGTCAGTCAATCTGTCAATCCCACACAACATCCAACATGAAGTACTCTTGTTTTAGACATTTATGACTTTATATTATGGCAAGATTAAACCAAAACTAATAAAATGACTAAAAATTGGCTTTACCTGTGCTTGCTTAAATTTGAATGCCAACATGTTTTTACATTCTAAAGTAGAAATTAAATATCAAAAAGCTACGTATTAGGTATAAATTAACTTGTTTCTCTGGGAGTTTGCTCAAAATGTTATGACAAACATCAACACGTTAACAGGCTAAAGTTAGCATGCTAGCAATCTAACATGTTAAATGTTGCTTAACATTGCAAAAAGTCAACATGCTACAAATTACATGATAAACATTAACATGGTAACATCCTAATTTGAGCATGCTAACAATCAACGTTGAATGCCGAATGTTGCTTAATATTCTAACATCATAAGTTAGGTTGTTAAAGTGTCAACATTCCACAAATTACATGATAAACATCAACATCTTAGCATGCTAATACTAGTATGCTTGCAAACAGACATGCTATGTGTTGATATATAACGTAACATTATACATTAGCATGTTAAAATATCATAGTACCATAAATTACGTGATAAACATCAACAAGTTAAGATGATGACACTAGTATGCAATCTAATATGCTAATATTGTCCACATACTAACTGTGACCATGTTAAAATGCAATTGTTAGCTTCTTAACATTAACGTTAAACAAACTGTTTTTATCTAGAGGAGCCAAAGGCAACACTGAACTGGACTTTAGATTCTTGAAACTGTGTTGTCTCTCCTCCTTAACAAGAGAGGGTGAAACATATCCATGACATAAAAGTAAGTCCAGATAACCTTCAATTACCTCTTGCAGATAAAATGACCTGGATGAACCTTCACCTACATATGACATGTTAAATGCTGAATTGTTGGCATATTAAGATCCAATACTTACACACATTTCTGGCGTGAAATGAGTATTGTAGTCTCATTACAAGGAAAGGACAAGTTAAGATAGAATTTTCATTTTTCTGGGCTGTTTCAAGCAATTTCCAAAATCTAAAATTAGCATAGCTAGCATTGCTTCAGACTTGTAGTCTTGTTCCCCTTAAGGTACAGCACATTATATGACTTGTGAATGAGTTCCTCCGCCATCTAAACCAATAATTTCATCAAATCAAAGAAAAGGGAAGCGAAAAAGAAACGAACATTTCAACAGACTTTGTTTTCCCTGTAACGAGCTATGTATTCTACTTCAGGAGTCTGGTCATGAGTCTCCAGTATCTGTGGCTTAGGTCGTACCTTGAGTCGGGTCGTGGCTTTCCCAGAAAACTTTGAGCAGGTTGGCAAGACTGATCTTCTCTGGATGGAACACGACTCTCACCACCTCAGTATGACCTGTCATACCTGCAAAATACAACACCAGTGAGTTCAAGTGTGTTTACTCACTATTAGTCGACCAAAATAATAATGTTCTTTCGGTCATTTTTCAACTACAACGTCAAACACTTGCAACTTCCCGCGTCTTAAATGAGAGAATTTGCTGCTTTTCTTTATCATTTAAGACAGTTAAGTTAGTTTTGGGGTTTTGGACAAAATAATTCTTTTGAAGAGGTCACTTTTGTAGACCAAGTGATGAATCATCAGATAAATCAATGATACAAATAAACAATCATTGCAGCTCTACAATTAATTAACTGATATAAATGTGTCTTTCATCACAAATGTCTCAGATTGCTCAAATTCTCAGCTTAGGAACATTTTTCTATTTCAAGTATTTCTTTTCTTTCTAGCTTTCCCGTATTGAGCTTTCAAATAAAAGGTGGCATCCATATTTTTTTCACCTTTGTATGAAACTGAATGAAAAAGTATCACGGAATTCATCTTGCAGCGAACAAAACAAGCTCAACTCAAGGTCAACTTACTCTCTTCATCCAGACCGTTGACCCTTCATGCCGTTTATTAAGTCGTCATGGAACTTTACACGTTCAACCTTTTCATTATTAGGATTTATTTGTTGAGAAGCCCTCAGACAGTCCTGGAAAAGCTCCAGAAGAAATGGACCTTGAGTTGAGACTGTTCTGTCAGCTGCTGTTTACAAGGTCAGGACAAACTATCAAGCTCAACTTTTAAGCCAACATGGATACAAAAGTCCTAATAATGCTCAGATTAATAGAAAGTACATTTCCATGACAGCTGCTGATGAAGACTGTGTGTGGAGCAAATGAGCGTGTAGACGTTGGGTTGAGATTGTTTGGCAAAGTCCTTTTTCCAAGGTCAAGACTTATTTAAATTGCTTGTAGATTTTATAAACGTATCAAATCTAACCTAAAAAGGCCAAAACAAGAGTTATTGCCCTTGAAGAGCTCGTTTGAGTACGAATCTGAATGTTCGACCATCACAAACAATCAGTCCTGCAGACAGACTGACAGCAGCTGGTGTTGGTAATGACTGTGACCCATTACTCTCTCTCTCTGTCTCTCTCTGTCTCTGTCTCTCTCTCTCTCTCTCTCTCTCTCTCTCTCTCTGTCTGTCTCTCTCTCTGTCTCTCTGTCTCTCTGTCTCTCTCTCTCTCTCTCATTACTTTTTTAATATCAGGAGTTATTATGGATTCCTACTGTAGATATTGGCGAATAGGAGACAAAGCAGCGGTCGATATTAAATTAACGCCTCACCGGGCCAATCTCGCAGGAATAAATTCATCTTGGACGGGACCAGAAATAAAGTAGTAGTGGTCGGAAGCAAGCGCAGAGGAATAAGCTGCGGATCTGTTGTGCACATAACGTAAATTTACCGTAATAGAATCTTACATTCTCATTATATCAAATGAGCAACTGGCTGTTCGATAGTGTCCGTGTTTGACAGTTAACCACAACTCAATTCTTTTAATTCTTTGTTAAAATCTAATGTTTATGATCTAATATGGTATCAATTACTTTGTGCTGTTTCGCTTTATTTTGTTTCACACGTAAATATAATAACACTTGACTGGAGGTGAAGATGGTGATGAGAGACAAAAACTGCAAATGAGAAGAATAATGAAAAGTGTGGGAGGGCTTTCAAATCTCTAAATAATACCTGTGTTCTATACGAAAAGAAAAAAATGTGCACATTTTAATCAGCACAATCTGAACCGACACTGATCTGAATGTTAATATTTAACCAACAATGAATATGCACATCAATCTTTGTTTTTCCGTCTCTCCTGGAGATGGATAGGTGTGAGGCGCTCTTCATTTAGTGTCATGTTTCACCGCTCTGTTACATAAACTGTGCTAATTAAATAAAAACAAACACCCGGCAGGTTCAGATGTAGTTGGTGATGAAACAACTTAGAGCATAGGAGTTTAATTAGACCAGCAGGCTAGTTAAGTATAAAGTCTAATGGCTGCTTCACAGGAATGGTATTATGAATTGTATTGTTCGTAATGCTACAGACTGTTGGTATGTGAAGACGAAGCAACCAAACCTGCAGAAAATGTCTAAGCATGCATTTTCAACTTGTCCTGTGTGTTTTGTTAACAGTTCCTCCTCTGCTGAAAACACTCAACAGCAGACTAATCACACACGCGTACCGTGTTCTGAAGCGTTTCAAATGTATTCATGAGTTGTTTTACCCATATTTACCAAATCAGTATGCGAGAAAAATGCAAGAAAACTGGGTCAGCGGATGCTTCCTGGATGAAATGTGTCCATATAACTCCAACTCACTAGTATATTTCTTATTATTACCGTCTCTACAGGCAATCATGGTCTGCAGAGCATAAAGCAGACTGACTTTAGTGATCCCCTCAATGTTACTGTCATGCCACCATGAGGTTGACATCTGTGGCTTTAAGTGTTCTGTCTCGGGAAGGACTGCCATGAAACTTGTTACAGACATTCATTAAGATTTAAGATCTATTACACAACTCGGCTACTGAGCAGCAGGGGATTATGTTATGTCATCTGTTGCTACCTTAAACTGGCAATAGACAACTTTTTTTCTTTAACTTATCATTCTAAAGTAAGTAGTATTGCCCAATGTAAGAGCTATAGAACAAATGACTCCATCTGTGTGTAAATTAGTTCCCCTATAAACCTTGTTTCACTATGCTATTCAGTCTGCCACCAGGCTGGATCGAAGGAGTGGACTGGAAGAGTGTATGAAATTATGTAACCATAACAGGAAGAGGCACTGTTTTACCCGGTCACTATCCTAAGGTAATGGTGGAACCACTGGAATAACTGTGGAAACTCTTAAGAACCTGCTGATGGAGGGTGATAGAAAACGCGGTAAAACAAGAGTGAACAGACGGGTATTGACTTGGGACGGTTAAGAACTGGTGGTCTTTCAACTACATCAGGAAGCAAGAAAATCTGAAACCAGAAAAAGTAAGAGACCGGCTCACTTAAATAAAAATAAAATCATTAAATCTTGCAGCTCTTCTAGACTTTCCCAGTTTTACTGGACCAAATGGCTCAACTTGTAAAAGTGAAACACAAGTCACTTTGAGGAGGTTGTGACGGTCAAAGAAATGTATCCACCGTTTTACAGCCGCTCCTTTCACAATGTAAGCTTATGGGGAAAAGTATTTTTGGGTGCAAGTGCATCATGTGACATATATTTCTATGGGTGGACGGTTTAAGACAGTGGCGGCAACAATAACACCACAGGGAAACGCTGGGGGAGGTGGGGTGAGGCGTTTAAGCAAAAATGGATCAACTTTCACTTTGTCCAACCTTGAGGGATAGATGAAGTTGTCCGCATTATCTGCAAACAGGTACATTTTGTTTCTTCGCTCCATCATCAGAAAAATCTCAAATCCAAATACATCTAAATCGGAGATCTTTGATCTTTGAGCTTTGATTATTAAATTCCAATACTCTCGTTTCTGCCTCAAAATTACCCATCCTACTATCAGCTGCACTTTATGTTTATTGCTAATTAACGCATGTTGGAATGCTAACATGCTAACGTTCGATGGTAAACATGGTAAAGGGTGTGCGGGCTAAACAATGTTGCATGCTGATGTTAGCATTTAGAAAGAAAAACCTTTGGTCACACTCATAATAATTTATGGTATCTCTTCTTTTACTGATTTTTGTATTCATTATCATTGAATTTGTTGTGTTTTGCCAAATATCTTTTCCACAGTTATGCAGTCGCTGCTATCTTCAACCATTACTGGAAGCATGTCATCTGTCTGCACCAACATGCGCTGTGAGGACAGAAAGTATCAATGCAGCGGCTAAACTTTTCAGCCTGTTTAACAGTAATTTGTTTATGTTAAGTGTCTGGAGGAATAAAACTTGGTTAGAAAGAAACAGAGACAGGTGGTGGTGGTGGTGGTGGTGGTGCGGGTCTAATGATGGATTCACTCTGTACTGGCCGGCTGGAGGAATCACAGGGAGGTCTGGACATGCATCACACGGAAATACACACACACACACACACACACATACACATACAAGCACAGCCTGCTCGGAATGGTCAGGCATCAATAGCAGCCTTATCCATGCCCCAGTATAATAGGGCCTAGGGGAAATTATTCACTCTTCTGTTTATGTGTGTCTTGTTTTCCACAATCTATTGACTCTCAGTAGACAACAAACTGCCCGGTACACTCTGTGAGATAAGATAGGTAAGATAATCCTTTATTAATCCCACCGCGGGAAAATTTGCAGTGTTACAGCAGGAATGGGGATACTGCAGTACTGTAGCAAGAAGAAGATATAATAATAAGTCTACAGAGTCACCGGCTGAATGCACATTATTTCACGTAGGAAATATTGATAGCGCACGGTTTAGTATACATTAATATCACACAAGAATGAAGATGTCAATTTCGGGGGGATGTGGTTGGAGGCGAGTTGATTGTAAAGTCTGATTGAAGCAGGAAGGAACAACAGAGTTTCTGGGTCTGAAAAGTGAGGCCAAGATGGAGCGCCACTGGTTATGACCTCAGTAAACCGTTTCTTAATGAGTTTATGATCTCAATCTCTAGTTTCGAGTCCTCTTCAATACAACATCATGTTCATTAAGTAAATTAAGGTCCAATTTTTAGTAAAATAGATGATGAAGCAGGGTATGCTTTACAGAGTTCATTTCTCCCACTACCTTAACTAAGTCAAGGGGGAATTCGAGGACAAAGCTGGTCTTCTTAACCAATGCATGACTCTCTTCCTGTCATTTAAATGACACTCCAAGTGACCGGAGACTACTCAGCAAATACAGTCTGTTCTGGCCTTTCTTATATGATTTTGACACCAACACTGCAAGCTGACAGGTTTCTGCTTTCCTCTCTGGTGAGTAATTTTCAACATCCAAAACTGGCAAGAAAACAAGGAACAGCAGAAAGCAGAATGGCAGCCAGTGACAACGTAATGCTAGTTAATGTTTTTTTGTGTTCAACTTCAGCCTCTTTCAAACACAGGACCAACTGAATGACGTTCCAAGTGCTGCTTCAACAGATACAGATGGAAAAGCATTGATGCACAAAGTTCCCTTTCCCACTGAAGACAAAAATCATGTTACTGCGTGTTAGTAGGATTTTTGTCCTTAAGTCAAAGTGCATGTGTCAGTCCGGTTTGTTATTCAGCTGACTGCCTCAGAACCGACATTTATCAACAATTCCCCGGATGTTCACTAGATTTGAGGGTGAGTGTTAAGGTGTGTCAGTTTACCTGTGCAGACTTCCTTGTAGGTGGGGTTAGATGTGTACCCTCCTGCATAGCCCACTTGGGTTGAATACACGCCCTTTTGTCTCCAGAACTTCCTCTCTGCTCCCCAGAAACAGCCCATTCCTTCAAGAAAAGATATCAAAACTATGGCAAACCTTCAACATTACAACACAGAGAGGGCCTGGCCACACTTTGCATCACAGTTGTGAAGTATTTACTTACCTTAAGAACGTATTCAATTGATCATTTCAACCATCTTTACACTTTCTTTGTGATACATAACTGCAAGTTTAATAACTTCAGGTTTATCAGCAAATTAAAGGTTTTTTTGTGGCATCAGAAAAGTAGGAACTGCATTTTATGTGCTACTTTAAAGTATTTCAAGAAAATAATGTACAGATTAATCACTGATGAAAAATGTGAACATTGTGTTGTGTTGCAGCCCAGCAGACAAATTTCAGCACCATGGAAACTCAGTTCAAACAGATTATATTATTTCTCCGTGTGTCTTTTTAAAAAATTTTTTAGTGCATATACAGGGTATTAACTTAATGGTATATGTATGACAAAATACTGCTTTGACTCAACTGTTTAAACTTATATAGAATTACACTTTAGCTCTTCTCTTCCTCCATAGCCATCTTGTTAACAAACGTTGCAGTCAGCACCGACTGACAACACTGAATCTGAGGGTAATTTAATGCACAAATGATGTGAATGTATGGCCCATGTATTCAGGACACCACCTGAGTTGTCAACTATTAAATCAATCGCTAACTAACTTGGTAATTGATAAATCGGTTACAGTCTTATTTCAGGAGGGAAAAAAGGCAGAATTCTCTCATTCCAGCTTCGTAAATGTGAATATCTGCTGGTTTCTTTCCTCCACTATGACAGTAAACTGAATATCTTTGTGATGTGGACGTCATCTTGATCCTTGGGAAACACTGACAGATATTTTTTTTTTACCAGTTTCTGACATTTTATAGACTAAACAACTTATTGTTAAATTGTGAAAATAATCAACTGATTTATCGACAATGAAAATAATCGTTAGTTGCGGCCCCTGTATTCTCATTCATCAGTCTACTGTGATGTGTTAATTGTGCATGTTCGTGTCACGATGATGATAAAAATACAATTTATAAGTCAGCACAAATGTCTAAGATGGAAAACAAATGCTAAGTCATACCACCACGGTCCGAATGCTTTTATTTCCTCGTACATTTTCAGACGTGAGGACACTCACCAAACATGACCATGTCCGTCCCCTCTGGGAAAGGTGGAATAGTCCTGTTTCCGTTCACATCATGTTTGGCTGCATGAGAAAGAGACACAGAGACAGAGTGAGGTTAACATTACAAGTACAAGTAATAAGTAAAGTAATAAGAGAAGATCAAATAGAACATGACATGTAGATGATTACGTGACGTATACAGTATATTAACACCTGAGCTTCATTTTGATTACAGTGAACCCCAACTGCATGAGATTCATCTGATTCCCAAACAGCTCCACAGATGAACCATATATTTGAGATACAATTTTCATAAGGCTCCACCAAAAAACAAAAACTAAAGTACTGAATTCCCCTGAGGCGCGCACACACACGCGCGCGCGCACGCACACACACACACACAC
>CAEMYA010000645.1:465124-486532 GCA_903131615.1 Diplodus sargus | reverse complement strand
GTGTGTGTGTGTGTGTGTGTGTGTGTGTGTGTGTGAGTACACATGTGTGAGCGAATGCTGTGTGTGTGTGTACAGATGGTGTGCAGTACAATGCTGTGGGGGAGGGAGATGGATTAAAATAAATGGGATGGGGTAGAATGAGAATGAACCCAACATCTGGATCCCCCCGCCCCTCCTTACCCCTTCTTCACACAAACACACACACACGCAAGCAGTCTTCATGCATGGAAGCATAATTGTTGTGTGGGGCAGCATGCCTATAGACAAAGCAGCCAGATGGACACTGCCAACCAATCAGCAGTCCTCCAAACAGAAATACACACACAGAAACACACACACACACACACACACACACACACACACACACACACACACACACACACTAACACACAGACACAAACAATCAAAGCGTTAATTGTGAGGAAGACTTCTTGACAATCTGATTCAGTATTCTCAGTTCACTGTGTTCAGATCATCTAAACTTGGTAGACAAACAAACACACAAGGACACACGACACACACACATCATCTGAATGTGTGTGTGCCGTCCTTGTTTGTATGATTACTCAAGCAGGCTTTCATCAGCAGACAGACAGTCAGCGTCAGAGCGACTGTCTGAAGGTTTCTGTCAGTCTGTCAGAGACACAGTCTTGTTTTTCTCTGTCTTGTGAGGGATGAAGGTTCGGAGCCGCTGCAACCATTTTCCATCTTTACAGTCAGACAGGTGCTTAAGCTTCCCTTAAATCTGGAGAGTATGATTTCTAAGGGCCCAGGCATCTCTGTTGCGCTACAGTGCTTTATTTATTCGGGACACTGAGACATATTCAACCCTTTTTTTTCATTTTGATTACAGATCCTACGATTAGGATGTTTCAATTGGTCATACTGCATGTTTGATACAAATAGTTGCAATCCATCATGCCTCACAAGAGATTAAAATGTGAGTAAAATTAGGGATGCATGACAAAGTATCTGCCCAATGTTGGGAAATGTATATAATGAGCTTTTATTATCACCAGAGTAATCAAAGCCGATAAGTAGAGCTGATAACAGGAAGCCAAATTGGTTTTATTGACTCAACAAGTGCAGCATTTACAAATGCCATCAGTAGGTGGTAGCTGGCACCTTGAAAGTTGGTTTGTGATCCCCTGATACACAAAAGAAGAAGAAGAAGAAGAAGAAGAAGAAGAAGAAGAAGAAGAAGAAGACGGCTGTTTTCACGCTTGTAATGTCAAACTGCTGCACCTATGCAGAGCTACACGGTGTGCCCTAGAGAATCAAACACAGCGTCGCCAGCATGGATGTTTTTCACAGTTTCGGGGGAAGACAACATGATTGCAATTTGCAGAACATGTTCCAGAAGGCTTCAGAGAGGAAAAGGAGGGAAATGTCTGCTAGTATGTACACAACAAATCTTATTAGAGCTGTAGCATATCAAATCATCCACCTTTGCCTTTCTTACCCTCAGGTGTGTATAAACTACAGGTCATGAACTTCTTAATAAAATTAAAAAACGTGAGATTATCAGTTTCATATTGGCATCGGCCATGAAAAGCAGGTAATTTTCGGTCATTGGTATCAGCTGCAAGAGTAAAAATGTCCAGACAATGACTAAAATTATTACCAAGATGTCCAGACAAAGATCTGGAAAATGTTTGCAAAATTAACATTAGTCAGATGTCCATTAAAGACAGTAAATACATTAAAAACAGAATAATAAATTGAAAATACTTTTGAATGAATGCTAACAGCATTATTACAGCATCAGCACTGTTGAACTGTGCTGTATATATACATATATTTCATTAAGCAGTTCAATATTTTCTATATATTTTGTGCAATTTTTCTGATAAATGTTTCACCACATGGTATGTTTTTGACCATATCATTAGTGTCTTATTGAAAATCATATGCAAGTTGCTTTCCTTAAATGGTTGACCTTGACATCAGTAAGATGAAAAAGATGAAAGATAAAATTGACCTGTGATCCCTGAGCACAAACTAGACTTCAGTCCAAAAAGCATCAGCCATTAAGAACTGAAAATGTGAGATCTTAATACAGCTACAGATACTCTTCCTCCTCCTCCTCCCACATTATCCTGTGTGTGTGTGTTTGTAATGGCTGCCTTCAGGGACCAGCAAAGGCATGTTCATTACTGGCTACAGACACACACACACACATCGACGCACACACATACACTGAGAGATAAACAATTTAAATGTAAATGTCAGTGGGGAAAGACAATAAGTCCAGACAGAATACTAATGAGTCTTACAGCTCGCTTCGTGTCCGTGTGTGTGTGTGTGTGTGTGTGTGTGTGTGTGTGTGTGTGTGTGTGTGTGTGTGTGTGTGTGTGTGTGTGTGTGTGTGCGTGCGTGTGGAGAGCATGATGAAGAGAAAACAAAATCTGGACACAGAAGAAACAGATCAGTCTTGTTGCTCATTTCCAACTGTACTTCTCAGGACATTTGAAGGCTCTGAAATATACACACATTTATTCTATAATCACTGTTATCATCACAGAGAACAGACGCACACACATGTGCAGTTCCTTCTGGAAGATCAGAGTTCGAGCTGATGAAAACACAATCTCCCGATCGATACTTAGTGGTGAGTTTGCGCTCGTTATAAGGGGCCGCTTTCCTGCACCAGACATGTTGTTTCTGACTCGTGTTTAAGTTTACGACGCAGCAAAGGGCATTCAATTTCTGAGTGTGCAGATTGACATTGTACTGTCCACATTTTGAGTCAAATGAACTAAAGATAATTTTCAATGCAGATTAATCTGCCCCTTGTTTTCAGGATTGATCTATTATTGGCCAATAAAATATTGGAAAATGGTATTTCCCAAATAACAAAGATATTCTGTTTCCTTTCAAAGAGGAGGAAAAAAATCACAATAACATCACAATAATTGCAGATTAATCTAATAATTGCCAACTAATTGATTTAATTGTGGCCGCTTTGAAGGAGACACAGATAGCAGCCCTAACCTAAGTCTGTGCTGCTAAAGGAGTGAGTGAGTGAGTAAAGCATTATGGTGAACAATTTTTTTTTTGCTCTATTTCCGATTGTTAATTGACAAAATTGATTAATGCTCTCAGGTCGGTGTATTAAGAATGGAGCTAGAACCATGCGGTGATTAGCTTAGCTCAGCATAAAGACTGGAATCAGCGGGGCGCAACTCGAATGGCTTTGTCAAAAGCATAAAGATCCACATTATCGACACATCTAAAGTTCACTAATGGTGTGGGTGATGCTACGATATGTTTCTGAATATGAGGTAGAGTGTCCCCCCTTCGGAAGCGCATTGCATTCACTGGATGAAAAAATTAGACACCTTATCTTGTAATTACGAGAAAAGATGGTGTCTATGTTTCTTTTATTCCAGTGAATGCAATGCGCTTCTCTACCCCCCAAAGTTGCCGTCAAGCCCAATGCTTTAGTTAGCTGACCACTGTTTCCCACTGTTGCACTGACCCACTTATTTAGGCCAGCCATCTCCCATCATCTCCGACACACGCCGCCCGTGTCGGATTGAAAATGGTCTTCGTATTCACCACATGTCTGACACTTAGCTGTGTTCGGCCTCAGACACTTGAAACAAAGTTTGTGAGCTAGCTACACTGATGAAGCTAAGCCAAAAAAACAGAGGGAATCATGGAAACACAGGCAGCGTGAAAAAGAAACGCCACTGCAAATAATGCAACCAAGTGTCTTTGGATCACCAAAGCTGAATTACGCAGTCTTTCATTCAAAATCTTTCATTTTCTCTCAGATCACAAATGCCAACAGCTCCTGTTTTACATTAAATCTGACGAGACGCCACATATTCTGCCTCTTTTAAAAAGCCCTACCAAATCATGAGGTTATGACAGTCAGGGCTCAGTAGCCGATATCTGTGATCTATCAGTGATGGACGATGGCATCGTCTATTGGCCAGCCGTATTCATTTGTTTCCCTTTAGTTTATATCCATGAACAGAAATGTAAAATTAATCTTGTCACCAAGCACGTCTGCACAACATCACTACATATATTGAAGCAATGGTTACTAGTGCAGCAACTACAGTAAGAGAGAGCAATCCCACAATGTTAGATCTTGATCGATCTTCAAGGCCTACACAACCAATTTTTAGGCGACCTGTAGAGATCAAGGTATTGATTGAGTTATTTTTCTTGGTTCCAAGCTTTCTATAACCTCACTGACAAACAGATCCACGCTACATTGACATTGAAAAAACTAGAAGGGTGTGGCCAACAAGATGTCTATGCTGATTGGATGAATTACCTCACGTGGTTCTCCATCGTATTGGTTGCGGTCTACAGGACATTTTCAAAATTAGGACAGAAGATCACAAATTGGATAATGATATGTTTCCTAGAAGCAACAAGGACAGGATCTTTCACTGGACACAAGCCAAAACGGCAAATAAAGACTGGTGCTGTGAACCAGATATGGCTTTGAGAACCACTATCCTGTCACTGGGGATCACAAATCTTCGGCTTTCGATTTCAAGCACATCCTGATGCAGTTTTGTCCAAGAAGCAACTGGTAAATAAAGCAAATAGACAACAAAATAAAAGCCACGTGAGACTGAGACTAGGGGTAAATAATTTCGCCAACACAACAGAGAGACAGAGAAAGAAAGAGATAGAAAATTACCACCTTTTCAAAAACATTCATTAATATTCTACAGTTATCTTTCCTCTGACACACACACACACACACACACACACACACACACAAACACACATTCTGTGTATATGGAGGCATTTTTCTGGAGATTAATTATTCCACACTGCACTCCTTTAAAATGCCTGTTCTCGTGGTCGCCTTTATCTCTCTGGGAATGATAACAGCGCTTCTTGTTGATTAATTGAATTCGTATTCTTGTGCGAGGTCGAATGCAGCACAATGTGTGTGTCTGTGTGTGCGTGAGTGTGTGTGTTTGTGTTTGTATTTGTGTGTGTGTGTGTGTGTGTGTGTGTGTGTGTGTGTGTGTGTGTGTGTGTGTGTGTGTGTGTGTGTGTGCGTGCGACTTGGGATGATGTGTTTCTTGTATTTTCGCGGCATCTCTTTACCTCAAGTTACATGCCCTGAGCAGACACAGAAACATTCAGGACGTGCGGCTAAAAATACACAAAACATCTTGTTATGCTGTGCAACTGACACTCCCGTTGTCATGTAAATGGAGGAGAAAAAGAGAGCAGGGTTGTTTTTTGCGTTTCAGTGAGCAAAACGATTTTAATTTCAGCGATATTAAAGCCAGTTTTCTGTCTTGTTTGTCCTGGCAACTAATTTTCTTTTATTTGGCAGTAAAGAGCAGTGAAAGAGGTTAGAAAGCACTTCAGGACACTTCACATCAAACAGCGAGCCACTTCATTTTAGGAACGCGTGCGTTGTGTGTGTGTGTGTGTGTGTGTGTGTGTGTGTGTGTGTGTGTGTGTGTGTGTGTGTGTGTGTGTGTGTGTGTGTGTGTGTGTGTGAGTAACCAGCCTGCCTCCCAGTCTCCTCTACAGCTCCCTAAATCCTGTCACAATAATAAGCCTGATCACAGAACAGGCCTTTATCCATGGCGACATCTGTGGCACACAGACACACACAGACACACACGGACACACACTCGCGCACACACACACACTTTCTCCATTAGTGCTGCTCTATTTCAGCTCAGGCCTACGTATGTGTGTGTGTGAAGGCAGGCAGCGCTGCTCCAGAATCGTCCAATCAGCACTCGATACACTCCGTTTTATCTTTGTGTCCTTTCATCGCGCCCTTCATCACTTTTTAATTTTCTGGAGTGAAACCCGCAGATAACAAAACAGAGGACGATAAAAAAATTAAAAAAATCCACAAGATGAGGCTGAAATAAACAGGTCAGCGTTGAATTTATTGTTATATAATGACGACACGTGTATCACCACACGGTTTTCTGGTCCATGAATTTTGCTTCCCGACGATTTGACAGATAAACCAGAAGACAAAGCATCTTTACGTCACCCCGCACACAGAACTAAACGCTGAGTCAGTCTCCTGCGTCACAGTCTTTTTGTTGCTGTTTTATCTTTTTTTTTAATATGGCTTCCTTAACTCATTTTTTCCTTCCATTGTTCTCCAGGAGCAGAATGAAAACCACGGCACCAAGAGTAAACCTCTAAGTACATCAAGACTGCACGGCACTTACAGGACAGAGCTGACAGGAAATGAGGCGAGACAGAAGAGGTCGTAAAAGGTTCAACTAAACGTACTGTTTCACTGTCTCAAATGTACATTAGCAGAGTTGGCAAAAGTCAACGCATTTTTTACAAAAGTAGAAGTACCGATTCAACTTCTTTACTCCAGTGAAAATAATGAAGTACAGGCTCTGAAATGTACTCAGAGTACCAAAATAAAAAGTCTGAAGGACATTTCTAGCGCCCATTTCTGGTCAAAGCTAACTGAAGCTCGCGTCATATCAATACAATTCAAAGACTACTAAACTTAAAGGCAGAATCAGTGGTCCCAGCTGTTCCTAAATGCACCACAAAGACAGCTGATTGTTGAGTCTCATTCCAAGGACGTCAAATTGCCACATGTTGGGTCGGTAAAGCGTCCCAAGCAGCAATAAAGAGAGAAAATCAGAAAATCCAGGCAGAGGGCTGCAGGGTCTCTGCAGATATGAGACACTAACACATCTTTTCTCCCCATTCCAGCCTCCCCCTCTGTCTGTTCTTGGCTTCTTACGTCTTTTACGTCTTTGTGTCGTCTCGCTAATTCTGCCGTGCGCGATGCGCACTGAGAGGTTGGAGTCAGTCTTGTGATGTTGGGATGGCGGCATGCAATGATGCTGAATAAGAATAACATATAATTACAATCAAATTCATCAAACTAAAGTAACAAGTGTCTTCTGGAAATGTAAGAAGAAGAGAGTACAGATGTCTGTGTGCAAATGGAGTAAAAAAATAAACACTCAAGTAAAGATACCTGAAAAATGTGCTTAAATACGGTAATGAGGTATTTGTACTGAACTTGTACTGAAGATTATTATGAATGCAATTCTGGGCTCAGGACTATCTATTCTAACTGGTTAGGTGCACCAGCGCATAATATAGGTCCATACTTATACATTTTAATACATTCAGTTTCAACCACAAGTTTTTTCTTTATTTCAATGTATACGCAACAACAAATCAACTATCAATCAACTAAAAAAATAAACTGCTTGATTTCAGGCAAACCAGTGCGACATACAAGTAACAGCAGGATTAAGACCTGTCAAAATCATATACAAGACATTTCAAGGACTAACATTTACGTTTTGGATTTTGGGTACTTTAAGATAAGATAAGAAAAAAAAAAGAGTGAAAACCCTATCATGATGCACCTTCTTCCTCAACATTCAAACAGTGCTAGCAGCAAGCCGGCTTACACTAATAATGGTGACAAGCAAAAACAATTGTCTTGTCTCCTTGCCAGTTAAAATGGAGCCAAGTTTGATGTTATTGTTAACTGTTCTTGTTGTAAATAGAATCAGTGCATTTTACTGCTCTTAAGGGCTTACAGTTATTTACAATGATTATTGTGCTGGTTTGTTTTATGGCAAAAAGCAATAAAGAAAAGGGTTTCAGCTCATTCACTCTTAAACTGTGTTAAACGGGCAGATGATATTGTCTTGACTGCAGGCCCTGTGAATGGAATCAAATCATGGCAGAATTTTGGATATCAGCAACTGACATATCTTATTGCAACAAAAGCAATGATTTACACCCCTACTTTAAAATCAACGTCAGCTAAATTTAGCACATTGGTTTTCTACACTGATTACCCAATTCTCCTTCCCTTCATGCTGGAAAATAAAAAAACCAGGAGACCAGAGCGGAGCCTCACAACGCTTCCCTGAGAAGGAGCCGCAACCTGGCCTGAACGTCCAGGGCTCCCCCGTCTCCTCCCCCTGGAGCTCCAGACCTGACAGTGATGAATGAAACGCTGCAGCTAATGTCTGGCTGGGGGATATTGGAGAGTTCACACACACACACACACACACACACACACATACACACATACACACATATACACACAGACACACACACACACACACACACAGTGAGAGAAAAGATTGCCTCAACTGCTCTGCAATTAAATCTACAAAGTAACCTCCCCCCACCCCCTCCTTCTCCTCCTCCTCCTCCTCCTGTGTCTTTCTCTGATTGCCTGGTTTCTTCATCGTCCTCCTCCTCCCTTTCCTTATCATCATCCTCCCTCTACATCTCCCTCCTCCACCCGTTTCCACCGTGTTTCTCTCTCCCTCCATCTGGGCCTCTCAATCAGCTCCTCTGATTGCCATCGTCGCGTTTTATTGCTGCCCATCATTGCAGTCGTCGGTGTTGTCCTCATTGTTCCGCGGCTGACAGCCTTCTGAGCTCGTCTCACAACACGCAGGACGTCTCAAGGAAGCCGTGCACTTAAATTACTCATGTTCCTCAGAATAAAAACATTGTGCTTCAATGGGCTTCTAACACAATGGACAAGGTTGCTGTTGAGGACTGCTGCCGCCCGAGGACTTCATCTTGGAAACACTTAACTCAAAATGATGAAGGCTGTACATTGTCGTGGAACGCTACCAACTGTAGAGGCCACAGTTTCCCACATGAAAGCAGAGACTTGAAGGTGGCTGGTTCAATTCCTTCGGTCTCCTAAGTGTTGTACAGTGCTTTGAGCTGTCAGTAGACTGGAAAAAAGGAGCTTTAGAACTTCAAGTCCATTTACCTTATTTATCATAGACTAAATGTAAATCACGTGTACAGCTGGCGATTGTAAAACTTCAAACTTCTCTGTCTTGGTCTGTTCTGTCTGGGACTTTTTTTTTCAATAAACTACCTACAATGGATTTGGGTAGATGAATTCCAGATTGAATCGAAAATATTGTGTTTCTCACACGTTATTTAGAGCAATAAAAACGTTTATTCTGATGCTTTCCACGATGCATGGTGGGTCAGGATCTCAATCACAACACATTATAACAGCGTCCATATGATTATAAACAGTAGGCGGACACGTTGTTAGATTTACAGGTGGAAACGACACAGATCTCAATGTTATGATGCGCACCGCCGCGCCTCTTTTGGTTCCGCAGCGCCAGCATGATGCATATGAAATGACGATACTGCAGAATCTCTGCATGAAAAGGTCTCGTATTTTACTTTGGCAGTCCCCGGGCCAGGATATTAGGCTCCTTTTATTTTCTTAATCTGTCTGAGAGAGCAACACCATCCATGATTGATGCCATCTGGTATTACATCCCTCCTGTAAATGCACTACTTGTGATGCGGCCTCTCCTTTTTGACATAGGCTTACTTCTTCGGTTTTTTGTGAGTGCACCTGGATGTTGCAATGTCACGTTGGTTTTGATCTTCAATGTAATTGACGTGGCTCACTGCTGTTATGACAACGAATCATGGGTAGAAAAAAATCCTGAACACAATGTGTGTGTTTTTGGTCAACTGTGCTGCACAGAGGGTTCTGCACAGGAAGAAAGCAGGAAGCGTTGCTGGTAGAGAGAAACAGAGAGGCGAGGAAAGCCAGCGTGCATTCACGAAGGTGGACAATTGCAGAAAAGCAACACTGTGCAAAGCCGGCGAACACTTAAAGGGTTGCTCTGTAGTAGATTTAATTGCAGAGCAGTTGAGGCAGTCGTTTCTCTCGCTGTGTGTGTATGAGCTGTAGGGTTTGACTCGATCAATCACTCAGAGCCATTAGTAGTGAGTGTGTGTGTGTGTGCTGTAGGATGGCGGGGTGAGGAAAAACAGAACTTAATTCACTCTCCACTGTAAAGATGGACGGATGAGAACCTCTCAGACATGTATTAAAGTAATGGGCTTTATGCATTCACGACGTACCACACTGTAAGTCTACGCTGCCGACTGATCGTCTAGGTGCTCGCGAGCTATCTGGTACACAAGATTATTTGTTGTTAATAACAGTAAAGGTTTCTTACTGCAACATGCTTACAGGCTTTTATAACCATCAATACATCTGTGATATGTTAAGAAAACAGCATTTCATCATACTGTGTACATTATTATGTGGTGCCTGTGTTTAATGCTAAACTAAATTATAGCAGCTACTAAGTAAAGAGCAAGTGTTCAGCATTGCTATGTTAAGAGATAAAAGGTTGCAGTGTTTACACAGATGGGAGTACAGTAAGTGTGAGACAGATGTGCAGTGGATTCAGTCAATCAGACCAACAGACTTAATTTAGTTGACAAAGTCTCTGAAAAGTCTGACTATCTTCTGCAGAAATGGGCACAAACGTACTCCAAAAAGATGTATTGCTGCTCAGCATAGTTTCCACATATGTGAATGGTGTCTGTAGATCGTTTAATGGATAATGCCCATCGCGTCCAATGCCTGAAAATGCATTTCTTTAGCGATGGATACAAAAAACCTGTTAAGCAATGGGTGGAAGGCTAATTTTCACACCCTCTGGAACATAAGGTTGGAGCACTACAGGGACAAGTGCAGAACCAATATTGTTTTTTTTTATGCCTTTTTCGGCTTTATTCATAGGACAGGACAGGAAAGAGGGCAGGAACTGGGATGAGAGGGAGGGGGGGATGACACACAGCATAGATCATCAGGTTGGACCGAGCCTCTGTCATGAGACACGCACTTTATCAAGTGAGCTACCAGGGCGCCCCAAGGACCAATAATGTTAGCTAGTTAACAGCCTATTAGCCAAGATTGCACACTTTCATATGGTCTCCCCAAAACCCACCGCAAGAGTCTTTTTTTGACAAATCCGACTCAAATTCCAGATCAAAATGTATAGGGGGCGGAGTTTCGCAGGCACATCGGATATCACAGATATTCTGATTAGAATGAATGGACTTACGGTTGACGTACCTTCATACACATATGTATGTGGAAACAAAGTGTCAGCCATTTCTGAGGCCAAATAAATGTCAAATTGTATAAATGTTAAATATGTTTATGCTAAATGAGTGCAATTATTCGATTTGGGAGGCAGGAAACAAGCACAGCCCTGGACTTCTGGACTCTGCAACTTTAGCAGCTCATAAAACTGCTAAGGTTTAAGTGCTTAAGTAGACGTACATGAATATTTCTTTGGTTGTATGTTGTATGGAAAATCCAGTCAAGCATGCACCCTTCTGAATAGTTGGATTTTGAAGCTTTTTTCGAGATCAGTGAACTCTCTTCTGATACAGTCAGGTACACCTTTTATACCAAGAATCATCTTGTGTTTCCAGATAAAACATCATTAACGCTCAATAACCGAACCAAAGCAGTTAACCTCTCTGCCTCAATCTCTCTCTGCCTCCCATATTTTTCGTCTCCGACTCTCTCTGCTGATCTATAGGTCTCCCTCATCTGTTATGTCTCTCACGTTCTCCCCCTAAACGCCCGTCATTTCGCCCGTCAAGGTTATCGGGCCAGTGTGTAAACAACAAAGAGCTCCACTGATGGGATCTCGCACAAAAACACACATTAATTCGCCGGAATCCCTCTGTGTTGTCGTGGTAACGGCTGTTACAAAGGTGGATGGATTGAAGAGCGTCAGACTGAACCCGATAACGCTGCACAGTCACTTAACAGGTACAAGAGATGAGATGGAGGCTCTGATATATGGGTTTATAACACCAACTTCACCTGGATTCACATGCTAAACATGGCCGTAAGTATGTGGACACCTGAACATTACACCCACATGTGAGTGTTGAACAGTGGACAGGGAAGTGCTCTTGTATATCATATGATTAGATCACTATTACTCATGCATTAATGTTGAAATCAGGATTTGACTGTTCTGTACAGGAACTAAACTAATGATCATTTTCATTATGGTTTTAATCCTCCGATTGTTTTCTCCATGAATCGACTGATTGATCGTTTGGTTTGAAAAAATCCTTCAAATAGTGCGAAATGTCGTCACAATGATCCAGAGCCCAAAATGACACCTTTGCAATATTTGTTTTGTCCAAACAACCAGTGTAAACTTAAAAAATAATGAAATAATATAAAAATACTGAAATCAATAAAAGGGAAAGCAGCATATTTTTCATTTATGAAGTTAGACCTCAGTTTGAGTCATGTTTAAGTCTTTTGATAAACAACTATAATAAGTGTTTTATATTACTATTGTTATTATTGTTGGTGTTATTATTACTATTATCATTATCAGCAGTTATAACTCTTAGAGGAATGAAAACTGAAGGTTTATTAGAAAGTCACAAAATATGCCGTCCAGATAGACATAAAACTTGATAGAAACTCGAAGTGTATTCTTTTTATAATAAATAATAACGTAAAATTCAGTTTCTTATATAAGCACATGTACAGTATGATAGCTATCATATTTCATACTACTTTATACCTTATCTTATACCCTACATGTATAAACTGTTGGGCAGTTTAATTCAGAACACAACATATTTTATAAGCTCTTTGTATATTTTGTGTGCAAAAAACTTTATCTGTAAAGTACTATAATATAACAATATATAAAGTAAATAAAGCTGTCCAAATGTCCTTCTAGTGTGTAGTGGCGGTGGACGTAGGGAGGAATTAAGCTGCGGTTCCACCTAATCTAATCCATCAGAATCAAATGTCTGACGTTATTAACTGCTTTCTTCTGTGCTAGCATGTTTTTCTGACAGTTATGCATTGCAAAAGAAAGAAGTCTGACTCATGCTTGGACATTGCAGCAAGGACTCAGGAGGAAGAAACAGTCCAAAGTTTGGCTTCATTTCAAAAAGAGAGATGACCACAGGAAATGCTGTAATGTCTAGTAAAACACTGCTTCGAGTGAGCGTTGAAACACCAGCAACATGGTGAAACATCTTTCTATGTAAAATGGGCTTAAATTCCAGAAATTACAGTATTTGTCACTCTGCATGGGTACCGCTGCTTGTTTTGTCTGAGAAGTCTAACTCCACTTCATTTTCAATAACAGAATTCATAGAAATAGCTAGAAAATGCTCACATTTATAAGCTGTAACAAGCCAATGTTTCGGGCTTTCACACTAAATAGTTTGCTCTTAGGAGTGGTTAATTATCAGAATTAATGGATCCATTATCTTTCATTTCACCACTTGAATATTTGTTGTTTGTCATAGTCCACTCCTACGTTTGCTCTGCTTCTGAGGTGCAAAAACACCAACAGAAAAGTTAGTATTTCTATCCTAAAACATGAATACAGTTGCGTTATCTTTGCCAACTAAAGCTTGGTGAATTAACTGGTACTTGGAGTGCAACTGGAGTTGCTGCAGGCAGTTCATATGGAGAGGATCAAAACAGCTGGCCGAAGGGGTTTCTGGCTTCAACTGAGCGGCAGCTTCCAACGCGTGGCGCGTGGTGCCAAGATGCAACTTTTTTGTTTTTTAAATAAACTCGTAGAAATCACAGTCTCATTAGCACACCGTCGCTCTTGATATTTATATCAACCTCAACGAGTCTCTCCAAATATCCTCTGTATAAAAATGACACGTTCCACCACAGCAGGCTACAATAATAATGATTTACACCTGCTCATTAAGAAACCAGCTGCTGGATGTCTGAACACATCTGTGTGAAACTGTGGTGAAGATGACATTATCTTCTTCATTAAGTTTTGTTTTTCACTTTTTCCATCTGTGTGTGGGTCGGGGTGGAGGGGTTTACAGGGTGGAGTTAAATGTTCATGATAATTCTCAGGTAACAAGAAACCAATGAGTTTTTTACAATATAGTAATTTTACGAGGATAATGTTTTTCAGCTTCGCCAGAAAAGATGTCACGTTGTAACCTCCGTTGCATTGTGGGTAATGTAGGCAGCAGGTTTTGAAAAGAAGGAGGAATGTGTGGAATAAAAAAGGTAACATCTCTAGTTCTGATGTATTGTATGGTGTATAAAAAAGTTGACTTTGGGGTGTATTAGTTCTGCGTCTAACTAAATGCTTTCTGAATTTTTGCAACGCTGTTATGGATGTGTTAAAAAGAAAATGTTCCTGGGTTTTGGTCCTAATTGATAACTGTACGAAAACACATCTTAAATACCTGTTAGACATTCCTTCGCTGTTAGTAGCAAAAACAACATTCAGCACAATTGGCGTCTGTGAATGGCAATCACTATCCACCCTTGTTGCTGGTTTTTACAGGAAATAAATATGCAGACAAAAATGGTCTGTTAGCCGATTGACAGGAACTTAAAACTACCACCCAGAGAAGGCAGTAAAAACTGCTTCTCAGCCTGGGGTAATATACTCAATATACTCTATATACACCAGCCAATCCAAAACTTAAGAATGAAGTGGCCCATTCCGAAATCGACGAATCTTCTGAGTCCCACCCAAACTTTGAAACAAAACTCTAATCGCATCACCTATGGAATAAATACACTATTGTATCGATTGTTGACTAATGTCTGTCCCACAGTCGAATTACCTTCCACTGATATTAGAATTGTGTTTCCTGCAGTCAATGGAAAACAGATTTTAACACAACGCTATATAAAAATAAGTCAAATAAATAAAGAAGATCTACCTTGTTTAATAAGTTCTGATTACTTTTTTGATGTTAATATTTAATCTCTCAAACTTTTTATTATTTATTGAAAATTACTTCTCACAACCCGCCTGCAGTACCTTCACGGCCCACCAGGAGCTGTAGCCCACAGGAATCTCTCTAAGATCATGTGATATGACTCAAATCTCAAGAACATGACAAAATGGACTTTGTATTAAGATTATTTTGTCAACAAGATAAATATTTAACTTTTAGTCCCAGCTATTTTCCTGTTTTCATAGCTCTAATTCAACAGCAACCAAGTCAACTGCATAAAGATATTCAAGAGGTCAAACAAAATGGAAACACATGCTTCGCTCTAAGGGGTTGGATTCTCAAGGCTCATCAACATTTGATTATGATTCAAGAGGCTACGTTGCAATTATTAAACAAGTCACATCTTGTGGAAGCAAAACTTTTGATTCCTCTACAAGATTTATTTTTTTCTTGCTATGTGACGATTTGTTGCACTTTTGAAACACTGCATTTTTGCAATTAACCTGATGTGGCAGATGGTTTGAGAAAGTCGTCTTTGGAAATTGGAAAATGGAAGGCACTTAAAAAATACTTGGCAGGTGATAGGACCAACCATCTGTCTACCACCATCTATCATGGGTTAGCTTCAACCAATCAGATAAACAGCTGAAGTGTGCTGCCACCAGCGGAGCCAGTTGGTAAATCAAACTCTTGCCAAAGCCAATCGACAGAAGAGTGAAAACATCGTTTTCAACCAGAAAGGCCTTCAGTACCTGTTGTCTTATTCTCCAATTCATATATGATGCTATAGCAACTGCACTAACCTTTTTAAAGAACGGCCATTGATTGTCTCAAATGAACAGGCGCTTCTTCCGTCCGGCGCTGCCAGTAGTTCCTCATAGGGCGCTAACTGGTCCAAACTACTGTGGGATAGGCCTTAAGCATGATCTCGTGAATCCAACGACCTCAGAAGGAAATTTTGTAATGATCAATTATCTAAATAAACAGCTGAATTCACTTTGATTATCCTTGATTATGCTCAGTCATCTTGGCCCAAATCTCAGAAGCTAGCTTAGGACACAAACACAGCGCACAGGTTAGCGTCTGTTATGTTTCTATCATCCCATTTATTGAGCCGTAAGGAACATACAAAGAACTAGGTTTTAAATGTCCAATTATCTACCTTTTCTGCATCGAGACATAATCTTTCATAAGAGAGTCACAATATAGCTAAGAATCCATTGTTTCCCCACCCTTACTCTGGTCTTTAGGCTTCTGGCCCAATTGGGTTTTGAGACAAATTCACATTAACAACACATCAAACATCTCTCTGCGTTTGAACTCTATATGACAAATATAGGGCGGACACTAACATGAAACCATTTTCCCAACATACTTTCCCTTCCAACTGATAATGTCAAAGACGTTTCAAAGCCCAACAAGCATTTGTTTACAAACCTCTTGCTTGGCGCAGCGTTGGCCTTCCTCTGGCTACTAGTAGACTCTGAAGTCAAACATTTGTCCTTGTCCTGTTCAGAGTCAACGTTCTGCTATTCGAAAAAAAAAATGTACTAGATGCTACTTGGCTGACTTTAAAATCACAGGTCGGCTTATCGGATTTTGTCACCTTGTCTCCAAAAACCCAGTCGTGTCCAGTGTCTCCGATGCGGAATATCGCTCAAAAAGAGAAAATCGCTTGTTTTGATTTTGGTTTCCATAGCCCTTTCAGAAGCTGAGTTTTCTGTCTTTTCAAAGTACTTTTTCTCTCTCTTCTTTTCGGAGCCGAGACAGATATTGTCCCCATCCAGCACCACCACCACCACCACCACGCCTGGACATTTCTTGATTTCCTCTGGCGCTGCAGCCCTGAGCCAGACAGACAAAGGAGGGGAAACCCTGCCAAGTCTCTCCACTGCAGGCATGGCTTTTTCCTTTCCTCTCTGCTCCCTCGCTCTTTCTTCGTCTCTGTCGATTGTGGCAGCGTTCCCAAGAAGCTCTGGCGATGGTCCAGCCTGTCTGCCACTCCGTCTGAACCCATCCATCCGTCCATCCATCCATCCATCCCATCCATCCCAAACCGTCCTTTTGCGGTGGACCCCCGCCCTTCTAACCCCTCCACTCCCACTTCCTCCTTCCCCCATCCAACCCCCACGAAAAAATACGTAACACATTTTGCCTAAATCGACCCAAAGTAATTTAAAAGACTTATTTAAATCACTCAAAGGTTCTACCCTCTCCTCCGCCTATCTCTACAAATTTCATTCTGTCTCTTTAACACTGAACCCAAACAGAGTCAATATATCATCTCCACAAACCTTTACACTCACTACTTATTTCCGTCATCTTTCCTCTGTTAAATGTTAAAGGGTAGCGAGTGTGTGTGTGTGTGTGTGTGTGTGTGTGTGTGTGTGTGTGTGTCTGCGTGAGTGTGTGTGTCTTGTGTCTTTTGTTTGGTGCCAGTGCAGATCTATTCATCATTTGCCAAGACTCAGCGCCCTCACTTGTAGTGAAGAGGGGGCAGATCAGTGCCAACTGCCCCGACTGCCAACTTGCTGCTGCTGTCGGTCTGTTTATACACACACAAAACTCTCAGCTGTCTCTCAAACACACACTTTTGTTTCAGCCATACACACGTTAGAGTGACAATTATCCTTTAGAACGAATAAATAAATAAAGAGATGTATGGATTATCAAAAGACAACACTGATATTCAAGAACAGGAGATTCTGATATCTGTGATTTATTGGAAATATCCTTATTTAATGCGTTTAAATTATGGTGAAGCAAGAAGTTAATAATTTATCTTTATAGAGTTTAACAATATTTATCGGTCTACATTATTGTTTCCGAGTGAACTGTACTTAATGATAAAAGGCTTTACTTTATTAAAAAATCTTTCTGTCTTTACATATGTAAAGTAATTCTGAGGTGGTGCAGAAAATGCGTGTTTAATATAGCCGAGCCTATACGTTTTTGCTCAGTCTCTGCGTGACTGACGTGAACGGTATTTCGTAGGCCTAACGATGAAGCCTAATCCTCCAAGCAAACTTGAATTAACATTCTTGAATCACACATGGCCATGCATTTCTTGTTCTGTGGTCTACAATAAAAAGGCATAGAGAGAAATAGTTTTTTGTCTTGTCATGTCACCAGTGAAGGTAAAGGTTTATTGTGCTTCATATGTCTAAGCCTACAATTAAAAACATTTATTTCTATCTCATAGGGTTTTTTTTTTAGATTTAGGCAATTCAATTGTTCTATATATGTTATGTGGGCACTTTGTTTAAAGTAACCAAAACGTAGTGTAATAAGTTTACTTTAAAATAAAGGTAACTAGTATGCTATATATCACATTTTGAAAGTAACTTGCCCAGCAATGGCTTTATGCGAGGTTCATGTCATAATTGATTGATAGTAGAGATGGGAAAGGTTTCCATATGTAGAATTCAGGACAACTCTAGATCAAGACATTAAAATAACTGTGCATTGATGACATGTGTCATACCATATCATTTGGGTTTAATCACTCTGAATAACTGACTCAGGATGGTGTGGGTTGTCAGTATCAGTAGTTGTCTGTATCAATAAGTTGGATATATCTGATGTTTCAGAAGAATCCTCTTTTACCGGCTTGCTTGAGAGGATTCAGACCAACGCACGCCTGCACACTCTGATTGCTGTCTTGTTGAGGGCGTTGCATGTTTAGCGATTTAGTCTGACTTTCTCTTTAGTCTCACACATGTGAAGCTCTTCACAGGCAGCAGAACCAAAATGTTTGATGGGAAATGGCTTGGCCAATAGATGGAGCTGAGTGCTTATTGGGAGTTGGTACCCTGAAATGCTCAACAAAAGTTCTACATATAAGAAATGCACAGTATCTTACTGGCCTTTTATTGGAAAATGTATATAATCTGCGGAAATATGAGGCCAAATTCCTTTCAAGGAGGACATAACAAGTTTAGCGTTTACAAACTGTGATCACAGCACAGCAGGTGGCTGTTAGCGCCTTGAAAGTTGGTCTGCGATCCACCACAGAAACAAGACAGTTTGTTGCAGTTCCAGACGAAGATAACACAGTTTTAACTTATCTTAGCCAAGCCTCTCTTACCCGGTTATCTTATCTGTAACAGCCACGAGAAGCTGGTGATTATTTTATAACAGTATCAGATGTAAAAAAAAATTTAAAAAATCCTTATCTTGCCACACCACCTCCAGAGGTAAATTAAAGTAGATGCAGTTGCTGTTACCTCACAGGTCGTAAAGCCTTGTGCCCTCGATAATATGTCAATGTGTCCCTGTGGTACCAAACATGCCATCGAACATCCATACTATATAAGCACATCACCCGCAGTTTAGTGAAGCCACCTCCAATTTAAACAATCTCCCCCCGGTGATTAATAAAGTATTCCCATTCTGATTCTGAATTTCCATCATGACATTGAGCAGTAAAAAATCTATTTAATGAGTACATTTCAGACAAGTATGCATCTGTGCAACCTCCATAAATGCAAATGAACTGACAAAATGCAGACACATAGGAGCAAATAACTTTAAATGGTTGTAAGTTAAATAAACACAAGTAATAAAACAACATTTTTAAGATGTTTTCCGGTAGTTTCCATTGCTGCTGCTGTATATTACTTAATTAAAGGTTTTATTTTGTCATTTTACTTATTCATCGTGTTTCTGAACTTCTATCTTCTTGTTTCCTACATCTTCAATTAGTTTTTGAAAACTCTTAAGATTACTGCACAATCTCAATTATCTGTACAGCAAGTAATCAGTTGGTTTCATACTTTTATTCTACACATTTGTCCATCCCCTCACAGTAACAGTGCTAACACAGAAAGCTAATCCTCCTCTGGTTCCTCGCTCGACTATATTCGCTTACTCTCGTCTCATTTCGGGGCGAGGCGGAACTCATCTCAAACTTGCTTTAGAGGTGTTCTACACCTTTATAATTCAACATGTCTCGTCGGGTAATGAAAACATAACCTTTAATAGCCTACGATACGATAGCCAGAACACCGTACGACCCACCGAACTGCTCAAGTTAGCTTGTTATCTAACGCAGTTGTATAACTTTGGTACAGAAGCTGACATTAGCATGCTAAAGCTAGCCGGGGGGGACTCAGTCTTACCGGAGACTTTCAGACCGTCAGTCCGGCCGGGCAGTGCTGTCTCTGGAGTCGGCATCTGGGCTTTAGAGGCCATCTCTCCCATCCTGCTGTTGACAAAATGACGCCAAATCAGACGGACCCTGGAGGTGGAGACCATTGACCCGACAGCGGCGCTGACAACACTCCTGCTGCACACCGAGGGGCTAGCTCAGTTAGCTACATAACAAGCTAGCTTACCTAACTGTCAACACAGGACTTGTGTAAGCAGTCCACACGTGTTACTCACTACGAGCATAAACACTACGTCATGCCACATAAATACAGTTCTAGCATGTTACAAGGCATGTATCTATCATGGATAAGTCAGAATCACTGCTCAAATGATGACTTAACAGTAATTATTTAGAGAAAATCTTAGCATTTTACTTCTTTCTACTCTTTAATTGGTATCACATGTGCGCCGAATTCCACGGACAACTTTGTTATTTCTTCACTTAGTCGGTAGTACACTTTAAAGATCTGTACCATCACCATTAAGTGAAATAGCACTAATTTGTTAATTTTACGAGCGGAGTTTGGTGTTGGTACAAGCTTCCAACAGTTGCAGCTGCAAAAATAGTTCCATGGACATCTTATATTTGAGCTTTTTTTGTGTTAATATTTCACTGTTGTTATTTTGTAATTGTTTACTAACAGGTGTTATCGGTTATAGCACACTCTGAGCTGCTGGGACCATTTACAGATTGTAGTAAACGTTTCACAACAACGACTTCATACAAAATCACCAAGGCATTTTTCATCTATTTTTTTGTTACCCGTGAGTGCAGTGTGGGGACATCTGGTATTCTTTTCATTTCCTCAAAAGATATAAGGGGGGAAACAATAAAATAAGAAATGCATAGTATGGCCAATATTTGACATATCTGTGATAATCTGATACAATGCATCATTCCTGCTTAAGTTAATCGAAAACAAGTGTCATAATATAACTTAAATCATATAAATCAGGTCTGATTGACCATAAATTATCAAGATCAGTGTCAACCTTTTGGTAATGTACTGAAATTAAGTTTGCTATATCCTGATTAAACTTTGACATATAGCATGTTATGTTAATCCATCCACATGCGTTCATCTGATCTCAACTATAGTCAAAGTAATTCAGAATTCTTGGTTCTTTTTACTCAAAATATAGCTTTAATTTAATGGAAATGAGGCCTATTGACCAAAAATTCCAAAAACAAATGAAAATGAAAAACATTTAAATTAGTTGGAAAGACATTGGCAGAACGATGACACTGAATTGGATGATAATGTACACCTTATGCTTTATAAACAATCGAACCAGAGGAGAAAAGTCCATTTGAAGCAATATGAAGGTTAATGTGTGATACTGGTTAAGCTTTCAAATTCACGGCAAGCAATTTTTCCACACGTCTCTTGGAAAGTTACTTTGACCTTTCACCATAATTCCATTATATCACCTATGTAAATGCCTTCAGTTTATTTATTTTTTTACTTACTTTTCTCCCATAATCAAACATAACCGCATCCATTATAACGCTTCCATAATATAAATGTTACAAATGTGGCAGACGTCAATGGAAAAAACCCAGATCTTCGTGTTGTTTCCAATTTCCTTCTTCCTGTAGCGTCGCTTCCTGATGGCAACCACACATCCTTGTAGATGCTGAATGTGATTAGCAAACAAAACTCACATTATTGGGAACTTCTTACATTTCGACCTTCATTATTTGCTTATTCGCAGTAC
>CAEMYA010000645.1:419053-465033 GCA_903131615.1 Diplodus sargus | reverse complement strand
TGTCTAAATGTTTTTTTTTTTTTAAACTATCATTCAGATTTTAAAACCAAAAAGATAATTAATATAAAATCAGATAAAACCAAATTATCTTACGGTGGCAGTTAAGAAGGCTACAATACGGTGGGATACAGCGTCAAATATAAATAGGAACATAATAAGGTGATCATTTATAATGCAACAAACATTGACATCAGTAAAATATGCACATGTTGAATTATAATATTTAACAATATGAATATGGCACGCATAAGCATTGACTTTTGAGAAAATACCAACAGCAGATATAAATGAAGTATATGTGGTAAATATAGGCTTGATAAGTAGTTTCGTCTGTAAGTGAGAAATACCTTCTGTATTTCTTGACATTTATGAATGTGTGTGTGTTTAAATATTCATTATATTCACAGTAGAAGGTCTACAGATGGGGAAACAAAATAAATAAAAAGTCTACGCCCAAATGATCCATTTGTATTGTTCAGAATCTTAACCGGTAAAGCTTATGTGTGGTCGGCTGAAGAAAAATGTGGTTCCATAAAGGTGGAAGCCACTGATTATTTCATGGTTTGTGGCTGTAATGGTGCAGTCAAATGAGTGCACAGCAGCCCCCCATCAATCTACTGGTTCCCAGTACGCTGGGCAGGGGGACGAGGGGGGGGACAGATGACGAGCCATATGGAAGAACCCGGGAGGAACGCTGCTCGAGTTGGAAAAATATTAATTTCAGCGTCTGATTATCCCTGTATGAAGGTGAGAGTCATCAATAATTCAGGAGGCCTGCGCATAATTTCACATTCCACCGAAGAGGGATGGAGTTGAGAGTGGAGAGGGGACACGAGCAGTTTAATGTCCGTTACCTCGGAGAAAAAAGATGTGTTTTCTGGTTTGCCTCAGCTAGTGCAAGTTATCCAGGGGAAGATATTAAATGCAAACGAGTCTCAGATAAAACCCCGCAAACAACCAACAACCGACGCTTTAGGACAACATTTGTTCCATTTAAAAAACAGTTAAAGGCTTGTTTTTTCCCTTAGGTGCCTCATATGACTCACATCGCATGGATATTATGAACACCTCATTAAGATTTATGCCAACCTGCAGTGGCTAATCTGGTTTTTGGTGGGTTTTGATCGCCACTTTATCACCCCATCCAACCCTAGGCAACAAAATGGAGTTGAGTCTGAAATGCCGACTGAATAAACAGTTTACTAATGGTTCAGCCCACACGATTTATATGCTTTAAGAAACAGACAAAAATAAACCTAAAATCACTTGAGTGGATAAAAATTCAAACGAGATTTGTTTCATGCTGTTGGGTTTTCTGTGTCATTTTGGAAAATGGGCCTACATTTGTTTGGTGCAGGACATAAGCCTAGCTTAGCAGGCTGAAAACAGTGGGACGTTAGCCTCCACCAAAAGAGAAAATTAGCTGAAATGCTAAGGTTAATGGCTCCTTGAACCACAATGTCTTGATTTCTATTTGTTAAACACGCAGGATACAAATGTTGCCTAAATAAGGCAGAGCTTTTATTCATGTGGTGAAGCTAAGGTCATAGACTATCCATAGTTTTTGCTACCGCTGTTTGTGCTGAATTAGCTTAACCTAGCTTGGGCTAGTAGGCTAAAACTGGTGGAAGTTAGCATCCACCAAAAGAGATTTACAGCTGTAATTACAAAAGTCTCCTTAAACCACAATGTCTTGATTTATGTTTGTTTAAAACAATTTCCACATACGATAAATAGGCTAAAATAAGACCGTTTTTAATCATTTGTAAAGCTAAGATTAGACTTGCCATATTTTTCTGCTTCCACTGTTTATGCTGAACTAGGCGAGCTCAACCTTAGCAAACTGATAACTGGGGAAAGTTAGCCTCCACGTAAAGAGAATGATAACTGTCATCCTAGACTCCTTAACCCACTATGCTTGAATTTTCTATTTATTGAATAGCCTACACATGATAGGAAGTGTCCCGTAAGCCAAATAAGACAGCTTTTATTTTTTTGGCAAAGCAAAGTTTAGACTAGCCATTTTTCTCTGCTTCCAGTGCTGAGCTAGCTTAACTGACTGAAAACTTTTGGAAGTTAGCCCGCACTGAAAGAGGAAAAACAGCTGTGACAATAAGGCCAATGACACAATGGAAATTAACACAATATAAAAAAGACAGCTTTTATCTGTTTGATTAATCTAAGGGTAGGCTTGCTCTTCTGCTTCCATAGCTTAGACAAGCGTACACAACTAAAACGGGAAAGGTAGCCTTCACTTCAGCAAATAATAGCTGAAATGCTAATGGATCCTTAAATCACAATGCCTTCTATTTATTTCATAAACGAGGTAGCCTGCTAAATGCTAATATTACATAATTAGACATATAAGTAGCTGTTTGGTGGGGTTAAGATAGCAGACAAAGCTGACATCAGGGCATTGCTAGCTTACATCCAAATACATTAGAGCTAAGGTGAGGCTCCTCTGTTTCCAGTGTTTGTGAAAAGCTTGCTTAGCCTAGCTAAGCATGCTGATAATAGGGGGATGTTAGCCTAGACCAAAGGTGAATTGTTTGGATTTTTAATTGTTAAATACACAGAGAAATGACTACTACATGTAGTCCTATCTTAAAAAAAAACAACAAACAAACAAAAAAGTAAAAAAATAAAAAAAGACAACCATTACTTGTTGGAGAGCAGTTTTGAAGATAAGGCAATGCTGGCCATATTCTTCTGCTAACGTAGCTTAGCATCACTATGACTACGCACAGAGAAAACATTTGAATCAATCTGAGTGCAAAGGACAAACACAAAGTATTAAGTCAAACTGATTAAGGCTATATAGAGTATATGGCAGGTATGTGGACAGGTCTATCTGTTTTGTAGGTGATGGACAAATCTGTTATGGTATCCCAGTTTAGCAGGCAAAGCTTACAACAGGGGTGTTCGCCTCTTTTAGTTGTTGATGAAGCTGAAGTTAGGCTGGCCATATTCTTCTGCTTTCGGTGCTTTTGTTCATCTTTCTTAGCCTAGCTTAGCATGCTGAAACAGAGGGATGTTAGCCTCCACGTGAAGAGAAATGTCTTGATTTCTATTTGTAAAAAAAAAAAAAAGTGTAAAAAAAGAAAATAAACCACTTTTTTAATGACGCTGAGGCGATGCTGGCCATGTTCCTCTACTAGCCTGGTTTAGCCCCACTATGACTGTGCACAGAGATTAGTTTCATATTAATCTGGGCCCAAAGAGCAAAGACAAAGAATTAGATCCTGTAATCCGTAACATACAAAAGCTAATATGGTATATGGCCAAAAGTATGTGGACAATGTTACCTAGGCTACTTTGGTAAAGGGGAACTCTGAATTTTCCATTGTGGAAGAACTGCACATCCTTGGGGATGAACTGGATCATAGTTCTGAGAGCCAGACCTGATTCCCCAACATCAGAGACCACCAGGGAGACAATCCCTGTAGATTAGGGTTTAGGTTACATATTGTCTCTTTGGATAAACCCACCATCTTTATCATGATTTTTTATTCAAATGTTTTAAAGGCTATATAGTCTTTTTTTTGGGGGGGGGGGGTTGTTGTTTAATTAATGACAGTTCAGAGTCAGCTGGATTGTGTTTCTGATGTGTTCAGTGAGGCAGATGCTCTCCTCTCTCTTCCCTTCCTCCCTCCATCCTCAGAGGAGGATAAAAAAGCAGAGGGAGGACGGAGCTGGAAGCTGAAGCTGAGGATGTAAAAAAAAAAAACCCATCTGACTGCCTCTCTGTCAGAGGACCACCCCCTCCCCTTCTCCTCTCTCCTCTCTCCTCTCTGACTGCGCCCAACTTCTCTCCCTCCATCCATTCGGCTACTGTACCCACCTCCCGACTGCACCCAGCGCACACAAAACCTGATTTTTTGAAGGGTTTAGGACGTCGCTTTTTTCCTCCGGGTTGTTTTTTTTCTTCTTCTGGATTTGGACTATTCATGAGTCTGGATGAAGAAGAGAGAAAGGCGGTTTTTTTTTTCTTTTCTGTTCGCTCTGAATTCGGCTGCAAGAAGAAGGACGGTCCGACCTCCGCATCCCTCCCGCAGCATCCTCCTCTCCGCTTTCCTCCGCATCCTCAGCATCCCTGCGTGATGGACCTGCCGGAGGTTTGAGCACCGCGGACCGGGGCGGCGCACTCCCATCACCGGACGAATTAAATCTCCTGCATCGGTGTGTTTTTAAAAAAAAGAGGGGAAAAAAGGGTTTGGGCTGCCTTTATAAGTAAATGTCCGCCAGAAAAAAAAGAAAAAAAAAATAGAAATCTGCGCCATGTCTCCTGCACTCTGCCGCTGAAAGGTATTGTTCGTCTTTTATTTCCACACTCATGCGGTCCTCCAGCGTTCATTCTAACAGAGTATCTCTTGAAAGGGGCCTTGCGGGGTTTTTTTTGTTTTTTTCAAACCTCCATCAGCTGCTGCTTTTCATCTGCGCTAAATCCGCTCCCGCAGCAGCCGCAGTGTGCGTCGAGCTCTGCGGAACTTCTCATGAGGCTGCACGCACATCGGGGACACACGCACCCAGCTCCCGCTGAAACAGCAAATAAAATGCATGATATTCTATCATCCCACAGTCGGTATTATTATAGCTGAAACACAACCTTTTTCATGCACATCTCTAATGTGCAGCAATCTACTGTGACAGGCCCGCAGGTCGGTTCATTGTGTTCTTTGAGAGACCCTCTGTAGGTGTGTGTGTGCTCGATTATTGTAAAATTCTTTTTTTTAATATAGGCTCAACACACACGCCCGACCCCCACAAAGGCAGCCACCACCACCACCATCACCCCCCATCCTCCTCCTCCCCCCTGCATTTTTTTTTTTTTAGCCTACATGAGCTATCTGGGTCATTAGCATTTCAGCGGTTAATGAGGCTGCAGATGGGTCTGATCTCCCTCTCCCTCTCCCTCTCCCTCTCCTCTGCTGGGGAGCCGATGAGCAAAGCACATCCGCATCCGCAAAGCAGCTGGAATCAGAATCGACGGGAACGTGAATGCACCACGGCCCGGTGTGTGTGTGTTTGAGGAGCTGAGGGGTGATGAGGAGCAGCTTCCTCCCTGCAGCTGTGTCATTAATGCAGTGGTGTATAAGAACGTGCATTATGGCTGCTGCTGCTGCTGGATGATGGAGGATAATGCTTTAATGGTCCGCAGTGCTGCTTAAAGGACCATTCCGACGTTTTTTGTTTGTTTTTGTTTTGGAGTCTTTAAGGCTGCATTCTCATATCACCTTCATTCATTTTTTTCCTCTTCATGCTGCATTATTTCAGATTTTTCTCTCCATTTTTTTTTTTTTTGAAAGGGAAGCCATTTTTGGTTTCACTCCATTTCACTATGGTGTGAAAATCAGTTTGCAGAGACTTTAGAGTCGCTCCAGTACATCTCAGTAGGGTAGATCTGAAGAGGGTCACATGATTAAAGGGACTACATCTCTCTTACGCAAAACAATTATTATTATTTTTATTTTTTTTTGCCTTTTTCTCGTAAAACACACTTGACATTTTATCCTCTTCGGGTCCCGAAGATGACACAATCTCAATAAAGATTTGGTTGGATGTGTCCGTTCCAACCTGTGACATGAGCTGTTTTGGAGTTTAAAGGTTTTTTATTTTTTATTTTTAAAAAAGCATAAAAGAAGGTGACAAACGTGTCCTGACATCTCTGCAAACAGATTTTCGCGCCAGAGTAAGAAATAAATGCAAACCAGAGGCTGTGTAACGTCGCAGCACTCGTGGCATATTTTGGGTAAATAACAGCCGTATCAACAGGCTTAAAACCTCCACAATGCTGCTGCTGTCATCGGTGGAATATTCAGTCAACCAGCTGTTAAAATAGGCAACACAGCTAGAAAATAATACACTATCTTGTTAGTTTTGTCCTTGGCTCGAAGCCCCCAGCATGTCGCCTTTTGTGTGGAGGTCACCAGGACATCCTTGACAGTTAATCACAAGGCCGACATGGACACACACACACACACACACACACACAGACTTACACTCATACCGATGGACTGCTAAAGCGTCTTTCCAAGGCTGCTCGTCAGAGCACTGCAGGAAAACACACAGAGCATAAAAACACAATGTACTATCAGTAACTGTCGGCAGTACAATCATAAGATCCAGTGTAATCAAGCAGTGTCATCATAAATGCTATTGTACATGTATTTCCATGGTAGTGTACATGATGTACACGCCTGATTAGTCGATATTTATACTAAGACTGGGCTGCATGGCCGTAGAATTAATGTGACATCAAATCTGCATCTTTTATTTGGAAATCTCCTCAAAAAGCACCTCATAAATGCTCACAGTGGGCGACAAAATAGAATTTCACTATGTTTTTAAGCAAATATCTCGATATTGTTTCTGGGGCAATATTGTAGGGATGACTATTGATACCACACATTGACGTTTTCTGATAAATGATAATCAGTATTGTGGATATAATGGGGTATAAGGTGGGTAAAGGCAAATATCAGAACAAGCAAGTGTGGAAAATGACATCACTTCACTGAAAAGACAACGCTTATGTCATTTCACCACGCAGCAATTTTGAAAAAGGACGATATATAGTTTTATATCACTGTAATTCTACATGAGTAGGACCAGGAGTCGATGTATTCGGCCAAAACTGTAACAAAACACAATAAGTTTCAATGAAATGTAAATGTATGACGAAAATGTTCCAGCCCCATAAATTTAACCTTGATTTAACCAGGAAAAATGTCTTTTTCGGGAAAATCCCTGCCAAGACAGGCAGTAGCATAGTTACATGGTTACATATACACAACAATAATGTCCTAACTTGATGATTTAAACAACTATAGTGAGGGATAAAGAGGAACTGACTTGGACAAAGCCTAGTGAGGCTGAACACAGAGACGTGAAGGGATAAAGTGGGACTGAACGGCACCGGAAGAAATGGGATTGGGAGGAATTGGTCGAAGGCAGGAAAAAAAAAAAGAAACGAGTCAAACTGGAGCAGAGCCGTTTAATAAAGCAGAAAACCCATCGAATTGGACGAAGTAGACGAGAGTGATCTAGCGAGACAGGACAGGTGAAGGGAAAGCAGAAGAGGAAACTGGGTCGTCTCTCCTCGTGTTCACAGCGGACCTTGATTTAAATGTCCATACAATTAAGGCACGCGGTGAATGCCAAGAGAGCGGCTGGAAATCAACTCTGAACTCAGTGAAGGTGTGTTCAGGTGATGTGAGACAGCCTGTAGAGGTTAAAGTCAGACCAGCGACAAAACCCAAGTGGACTTCTGAACCACCAACATGGACTCGTTGAATAAAGACGGCCATTTTCTACTGTTTTTAACTACTTTGTGAAACCTTTTTCCTTTTTCAGACATTTTATAAGTCAAATTATTGGAGTTTAAAAAAAAAAAAAAATGCAGCCATTTTGTCTTGTATCTGAAAAGCATCCCAACTTAAAACTGAAACCAATATGGAGGAGTGAGATGCAGTACCACCGATGAACACTAGTGGCCACTAGATGGTGCTCCAAAATTCAACCACAACTATAAATCCCACCTTCTCTTTTAATTCATATACAATAAAGACTTTTTTTAATACAAGAAATATACATCTTTTCCATGCGTCTCTGCATTTAGTAAGTAAAACACACAGTAATGGACATTTGTGTAAATGTGCCGGTGTTAGCATGCTCATTTCCAACTGCAGTCCTTTGGAGGGTTGTTTTAAAGCCTATAAAGTCAACAAATTCACGCTAAAGATTAACAAGACACCATAAACACAGCAACAGCAATAATATTATAACTCTCACGACGGAACATAAGAACTTGCTTAATTGACAGACGTCTCAGCTTATAACCAGCTGCAACGTTTCCCATATGGTTTGTCTCCCAAGGTGTCGCCATTTTGGATCAATTTCAAGTTTTTTGGCCTACTAACATTCAGAGATTATCACTAAACTCCAGTCAGAGACTTAATTTTTGTGTATGTTCATGTTTTTATGATGAGAACTCCACGACACTATTTACTTTAGAGTTTAATCACAGAGGGAATTTTGCAGAAATTGCTAAAGACATTTCAGCAGAAACGTCACCCTGCTCGGTTTTCCCGAAAGATCACTGAAGATAACTCATTTCATATTCATTAATAATGCCGTACACATTACTCAAACATCAGTTTACTTAATCTCCACGACTCCGTAGGGTTGATAGAGCTCCTCTATCCCCGCATTCAGTCGTATCACCGAGGAAGAAAGGACGGAGAAACAGAGTCAAATAGTCGCTCACATTCTCTGTAAAAGCTTTAAATGTTGCATTATTAACGCTGCCTTCTCCTCTCCACTCCACCACCACGCTCGCTGTTTGCCTTTCTGCTGTTGCCTCTCACTTACATCACCCTCCGTCATTAAAATAATTTTAAAAAAACAGTCGCCCAGTGCGACACGCAAACTTCCTCGTTGATGCATCGGATTCAGTTTTTGTTTATAGACTTTTTATGTAAAATAACAATTCCATTTTTTTAAAATAACTCTCAGGATCATGTTGATGGTACAGTGACTTGTAACAGGGTGAATGGTGTCTCTGTCACTTGTTTCTGCACTATGTGACTTCAGTTTTCAACACGCGAGTTCTGTTCGTAGCCAGCACCGACGTTACGCCTGACAAACTACCACGCGACTGGGATTTGTGTTTTTGAGACCGGCCTTGCACTTGGAAAATGTAGGGGGTGCCAAATCGCACACAATTTCCACATAATGTTGCTTTAAAGTATGGAGACCGATATTCACATAACCAGGTTTACCAGAGGCCTTATACTGAATGTGGATCAGGCATGCAGAATATCCTATGTAACCTGTGTGTAGATATAATATAAAGGAGCTCCTGCTGATAAATACTCTCAATGACAAACCGAGTAGGATTACAAACACAGTCAAGAGAATTGCGACATGACGTGACCTTCATTTCTTAAATCAGTTAAGTAAAATGCACATCTGTGGAACCACAGCCTCCTGAGAGTATCTTTATCACCTTCTTTCTAATAAACTGACTGTGTTTTAGCATAATCTTTGTCTTCCAATCACAGTTTCTCTTGTGTAATGCAAATAAAAACATAAATATAAACACTGATATATGAGAATTCAGTTAACCGTCTCTTCTAGGCCGAGCGATGTCGGCGAGTGTGTTCAGTTTCAGGGGACATTGAAGCAGAGCAGGAAATGTCTTCTCTTATCGCTTACTAATGCGTTTCCCTCCAACACACAGGCTTCTGTACTGATTGCGGATGTACAGTATCTCTGCTGGGAAATGAGGCCATATATATTTACTGTAAGATGTAATGTGTGTATGCGCGGTCCACCACAGTGAGGGGGCATACAAAGCCGGCAGGACTTTGCGTTTGATATTTTTGTTTTTTATGATTGTGTTTTGAAAAAGTTGTCTTGGGTAATTAATAATTGAGGTTTTATTTGCATGTATTGCTCAGACGGAAAAGCGCTTAAGACAGCTGCCAATCATCTTGCAACGGTCGGTCTAGACTGAGAGACATCTGAAAAATATAAAAATGACAATCAATATAGAAGAAAGGCACAAAATATGTATATATAATCCACACATTTTATCCTGCAACTAGACAATTTTCTTTACATTTTTACAAACTTGATGACGTGTCCACATTTTTCTATCAAATTCAAATAAACAAATCAATGTGCTGTATTAATATTTTTCAAATGTATGTCTGTATATTTGCTCATTGACTGCTGAAGAATGAAATAAACAAATGATTCAAACTATTTCCTTTGTGTGTTTCATCCGTCTCCTTCTCATTTGACAGATTTATTTATATTCTACACATATCAAAGGAGCTCCATGCCAGATTATTAGTATAAAACCTTTAAAATAGTCAACAGAGGTTTGAAGAAATAAAGGTTGACATCATGTCAAACACGTCAATGATGACTCCCGAAGTTAGCATGCTAACCAGCTAGCCTTGTGAGTTACTGTGACGGCTGGTCCAACAGGAGAGGATGAAGAAGGCGAGAGACCGCGATCGTTGGCAAAGAAAGACGTGACTGGAATAAAAACAAAACATTTAGCCTAGCACTGGTGTTCCCACTGCTGCAGAGTAAACTCACATGCAGCACCTTTAAGGAAAGATCGTGATAATTGTTGAATACTGATAAAAGTCCAAAGGTGACACCTGCCGTAACCTTCCCGGGCTACAGAAGCCTTATGCTGTTAAATATATTGATTGACATAGGTACTTATTTTTAAAGAATCATAAAAATGTACCACCCTTCTCTTCTTGGACTTGGGGTAAATAGTTTTTAGGTGTGTTATTATCACGTCATGCACATCGACTTTAAGAACCTGAACATTTGCCTGACAAAAACATAACCTGAATGTATATTCTGTTATTCATATAAACATGTACACATTTTTTTAAAATTTTATTTGCGCCAGGATAATGATAATGTGGTTTTCGTCACTGTTCACCAGTCTTGACTGCGTTTGAGCATCGAACATCAGTGATGTCAACAGTCGACCTCTCCTCGTCCTGATGGAGTCCCGTTGCTGCACCTACATATACACATTTCTTGCAATGTCACCTTGAAGATATAAAGGATATAATACTCACATTACAAAAGTAATTTCTTGACTAAATCTGCCTGTTTCTACAGGTAATAGCGGGTTACCTGAACGTCCGTAAGTGTGCACACAGAGATCCTCGGCTCATGTTCACGACATACCAAAACATCAACAGACCTTTTGTAGTACCTGTTATAGTGTAGCTAGCTAGCCAATATTGCCAACTTTAGCAAGCAAACATTTACTTTGCTAATGCTGGCTAATGTTAACATTGCTAATGGTAGCTAGCTAACGTTAGGGCGGTTCTGTATGCTGGGTGAGTATTGTTGAACTCACTCATTCTTCAGTTGTTGTTTTTTTCCCCCCAGAAACTGGAAACTACCAAGACTTTCGATGCTAACGAAACACAGATTCCACGTGATAACAACGGCATTACATTATTGGCTGACAAATCTTGTTCGAAGCTTGAACTAACTGTCAGAATTCTAACACAGACGTACACGAAACAATCATTTTGGATGCCACAAACATTGTAAAATTATTAATTTACAATCATGATGTTTTTAGGGAAAAATAGATAAAAAAAAAAAAAAATGAAATTCATAAAAATGTTGTCAATATGACCTTCAACAGTTTGGTCAGAGGTTCAGTTGTGCTCTGCTAGTAATTGCTAATGTTGCTTCAGCCCAAAAAGTTGAGGGGAGTTTTCACATTTCACAATCCTCCATCTCACATTTGCAGCTGTACTCCCTTAAACCTGCAATCAGATGTTCAAGTGTAAAATTGGTGGACTTCTCCTTTAAAAATACCAGACTTCCAGGATCCAGGATCAGTCAGACGGAATGAGTCAGACTCTCCCTCAGGTCATTTGGCAATATCTGTTTTAACAGTTACGCAAACAGGGTGGAATTAAACACACACCTGGTTCATTCCAGTTGAACGTTCAGCTCCGCCTCCATCCTCAGTTACCATTCCTCCACTGAGAGGACACCCGAACACAGAGAGACGAGAGAGAATATTCAGGAGGGGAAATTGGAATATTAACACCTCGACCTGCCACGGACTACAACCAGTACGTTTTTCAGAGCTGCTCAGACTGTAACAAGTTTACGCAGGACCAGGTGTTGGGTGTTTCCTGCTTCACTGAAAGAGAAAATGGCGTCTAAATCAGAGGAAAATTTCCGCTGCACTGTCTGCCAGGACATCTTTAAAGATCCTGTTCTTCTGTCATGCAGCCACAGCTTCTGCAAAGACTGTGTGCAGAGATGGTGGAGAAGGAAACAAACACTCAAATGTCCTGTTTGTAAGAGGACTTCCTCAAGGAAACACCCGCCGCGTAACCTGGCGTTAAAGAACCTGTGTAAGGCCTTCCTGCTGGAGAGAGATCAGAGGTCTTCAGGCGCTCTCTGCAGTCTCTTCTGTGTGGACCACCAGGAGCCGGTGTGTCTCGTCTGCAGAGATTCAGAGAAACACACCGACCACAGATTCAGACCCGTCGACGAAGCTGCGCAGGAACACAAGGAGGAGCTCCAGAAGTGCCTCAAACCTTTGCAGGAGAAGCTAAAGCTCTTTGAAGAAGTTAAAGAAACTGCGATCGAACATCAAGACAAATTAAGGCCCAGGCCCGAGACGCAAAGAGGCAGATCAGGAAGGAGTTCAAGAGGCTTCATCGGGCTCTCGAAGAGGAAGAGGAGGCCAGGGTGGCCGCTCTGAGGAAGGAGGAGAAGCAAAAACGTGAGGCGATGCAGCAGAAGACGGAGGCTCTGCGCGGAGAGATCGCAGCTCTTTCAGACGCGATCAGAGCAGCGGCGGAGGAGCTGAGAGCCGAAGACGCCGCGTTCCTGCAGAACTACAAAGCTGCGCTGGAAAGACTCCAGCAGCGCCCCCTGATGGATGACCTAGAGCCGCTCACAGGGGCTCTGATAGACCTGCCCACACACCTGGGCAACCTGAGCTTCAAAATCTGGAAGGCGATGAAGGACGCGGCCCATCACACCACTGTGATCCTGGATCCTAACTCTGCCCACCCAGAACTCGTCCTGTCTGATGATCTGACCAGCGTGAGAAGCAGACAGCGACAGGAGCTCCCCAATGACCCGGAAAAGTTCGACAGCTCCTGCTTTGTGCTCGGCTCAGTGGGCTTTGAACCAGGGTATCACAGCTGGGTCGTTGAGGTTGGGGACAGTGCGCACTGGGTCTTGGGTGTGGCACCAGAGTCTCCTCAAAAGAAAGGAGACGTAGACAACTACTACTACTCACTGGCAATAGGCTTCTACAATGGGACGTACAAAGCAATCACCCCAAATGATCAAGTCCACGTTCTTCCAATGAAGAAGCAGCTCCAGAGGATCAAAGTGCAGATGGACTTTCGCTGTCTGTCATTTTTTGATCCAGACAAACTCATAAGCATGGTCCCTCACACTTACAGCGAGAGGTTGTTCCCATACATCACCACAAGAGATAAACTCCCACTGAAGATTTTACCAGACACACCAGATATCAGAATATTTTTACCAAATACGACCAGCATGAGTGACGATGACGATGGCGATGGCGATTACAATGAAAATCACGGCTGGTATGAAAGTGATAGTGAGACGATTTATGAGTTTAGGGGAATGCAAACGGATTACTTGAAATGCAACTTTAAGTTTTAACTTTATTAAACAAAATACATTCCATATCAAACACACAATAAAGGCATTTTCACAGCCCCCCCCCCCCGCCCGCCCCCCGACTTTGCACATGAAGAAGTCCTTCTAACTTTCTGAAGAGGACCAGCTGAGAACAATAAAGTGTCATCGTAACTGCTGGAACAAGAACTATGTGGTTGAAACGTGACAGAAACCTTTGGCTTTTATTCAGCGATGCCATCCTGAGAGAGAAAATCCTTCCGATGGGAGAAAGAGGGAGAGATATAGAAAGAGAGGGTGAAGTGGGAGGTTGTCTATAAATTACCAGGTTAAATCATGGTCATGTCTGAATTAAAATTCCAACAAACGCCTGTGTCTAATTTAGTCTGCTTTGCTTCATTTGCGGGAGATGAATCGTTGCGGTTTTAACGTGCAAAAAGAGCTGATAAAGACAAATAGAGGGAAAAATTACAAACAAAATCAAGAGAATCGCGAGCTTTTTGTTAGATCCTTCAAGTAAAATGCACATTTTTGGAGTAAATAATAACAAATTGAACTCTCAGGACTCACAATGCCTCCTGAGATTATGTTTACTACTTTCTTCCAAATAAAATAACAGGATTGTAGCATAATTTATGTCTTCCAATCACAGGTTCAATGTCAATGTGTATATAAAACACTCACAGGTGGTCTCAATTCATTGGGAGACTAAAGTTAACTTTTTTTTTTTTTTTTAGACTAAATTGATAAAAAAAATTGTTTTTAGCAAAAAATAAGGTGTATGTATATATATATATATATATATATACGTATTAGGTATCTCAACAGGATTACACGCCTGGAAGTGCGAGGTGGCTTTGAAAACAGCGCTGAGACGGCCAGGAAAGGAGATAAAAATGAAAAATTGAATAAATAACAAAAAGTAGCTGGTTTGTTTGTCAGTGTGGAGTTTTGGGACAAGTGAAAAAAAAAACTACAAGAAGCGTAGAAGAGGAGAGGTGAAAGAGCACAGAGGAAAACATAGATGAGTGTAACGAACACAAAAATAAAACAAGTGTGTGTGTGTGTGTCAGTGGAAGGAGAATCCAGATGCCGGCGGGCTGTCGCACCACTGGCTGATGAAATTTAGGACGTCCTGACACTCTGGACTGTGAGTGGTCTGCAAGAAAAGATGGACACAAAAGACAACCAATCACAACACAGCTTCAACATACACGTGGTGTGTGGGTGTGGGGTGTGGGGTGTACAGGTGTGTGTGTGTGTGTGTGTGCGTATGTGTGTGTGTGTGTTTCATTAAGATGTGAGATAATGATGCTGCGATGAGTCGACTGCTTATGCTGATTCACAGAAAATCACTGATGCGGAGAGATGATGAAACAGACTGAAATGAGTTTGGCTTTTGTAAGAGAGACATCAAACAACTTCCCTTTGTGTGTGTGTGTGTGTGTGTGTGTGTGTGTGTGTGTGTGTGTGTGCGTGCGTGTGCGTGTGTGTGTGTGTAGAGAAATTTGACAAAAATAAAAATTCAAACAAAAAGTTCATCCATGTTCTCTGCAGTCTTTGACCAATATAAAAAACAACCACAACAACAACGCAAGAAATCAGTCAGACATCTTGAATCGGTCTTTCTCACCTTCGTGGCCATGAGGAATTTGTTCCAGTCTTCCTTGTTGGCTGCTTTCCCCACAGGAGGGAACTCCACCTTGTTCCTCAGCACCGGGTAGCCTGCAGGCAGGAACAGCACAGAGTGAGGAGGGTAAAACTGAGGAAATCGACACTACAGGGACGTTTTACCTCGCTGCTGCTGGAGTTGTATCTTATGGTAAAGCTTTACATTGTCCTCATAGGAAAACTTTAAAGGAGCCAGTTACCCTTTAAATAAAGGTGCTTGTAACAGGCCTTAGTTAAAAAGATAGAGCGGGGCATCCTTACATTATCATGAACTATTAATGTGTTAAAGGGGCACTCTGTAGTTTTGGGGCGGAAATTTTATTCAGAAGAGAAAGATGTTTTTACGCCTAAAAAAAACTGAATAAACAAACTGACCATAAAGAATATCACAGTTTTATTCTGTTTAACTTTATTCATATGTGGCGAACCCTTTCAAGCTTCAAACTATGTTCTGGGATCTCATTTTCCTCTGATAACAACTTGTTTATTCAGTTACGGAAAAGACGGATATTTCTGACTTCTGTATCAATTTCTTCTCCAAAATTACAGAGCGGCTTTTTATATGAAATCTATACTTTCGTTTTTTTTGGGGGGGGAGCCTTAAAGAGACAGTTTCTGTTTGAGAAAACTAATTTGTTTTTGAGCATTACAGCAGGTAAACCTCTTCTAGTAGTAACCCAAAATCAAATTATAAACCGGAAAATGAGCATAATATGACTTCTAAATATAATATTGTTAGTTTCAAAGACATTTATAAGCACTTAGTTTTGAATTCATCTGATTTGATGAGTAAACAGGATAGTTAAGTTCAGCGAGTGTGTTTGTATACATATGTGTGTGTGCGTCAGTTACCGGTGAGGATGCAGGGCAGAGAGCGCAGGCCGGTGCTGACGGCGACCAGCGAGGCTTCATACGAGTTCCTCTCGTCGCGCGGCAGAACTTGCTCCAACCGATTGTCCATGGACACCATCAGCACCCAGTCACGGATCTGCTCCCGCTGGGCGTCCTGTAACACACACACACACACGCACACAAACATCAGCCTCACCAGTGTGTCCATCTGGATGTTTGAGTGTCAAGTGTTTGGTGGATGGATCTCTTACAGTGACGCAGAGTTTGGAGGGAACCGGAACCTCAAAGGGAATGTCGGTGTCGACGAAGTCAGAGTGGTCCAGGGCGTCCAGGGTCCCCTCTTCAACCGCCTGGAGGACGAAATCAGCCAATCAGAAACGAAAAGTCTAGTGTTGATATGAGACGTTAACATTTCATCATGTCCAGCTCTACAGCTGAGTCAAGACAGTTCACTCACGTCACACAGATCCAGGAAGTGATTGAGGAAGATGAAGGCCATGTTCTCCCAGCCAACAGCCTGCCACGTTAAAAAGAAAAAAGGAACATGCATCGTTAATCTGGTACACAGGTCCATGAATCCGTCAGAGGGATGATCAGCTAGAACAAAATGTACGGAAGCCCAGAGAGGCAAATGAATAAAAAAAATAATCATTGGTAGGATCATTAAAAAATAAAAAATAAATAAAAAACGTTGGAAGTTTTTGGAATAAGTCGAATATCTCTAAATCTTACTATTTGGTTCACTTAGGGGAATTTAACACTTTTAAATTCCTTTCACAGATTGGAGTTTTTTCCAGGCACCGGGTAGACAATAATTAAGAGTAGATACTAAAAGTCTGATCTTAAGAGCAAGAACTTGTGCGTCTTCCTCTCCTCATGGTGGACTCACCCTGCAGGCCAGACCCGCCTCGTAGAACGCCTTGTCTGCAGGAACGAGCTCGGTGTGACGCAGCAGAGACACCGACAGCTTGGCTGCTACGCTGATCTGCAAAGGAACAGCATCAGAAGAAGAAGAAGAAGAAGAAGAAGCTTTAATTTGAAAATGACTAATAAAGCAACTGTCAAACTGTTGCCTCCAGCTGTGGAGGAAGAAACAGTGAGTTAAGCTCCGACATTAAAAATAGCATTTATCTATCAGAGCCTTGTTTTGGTAAAAAAGGTAAAAATAATCTGTGGCGTTTGGAGTACCAGCTGCTCCACTCCTCTGGCGGCAGATCTCGTTGCGTAGTAGTGAGCGATCAGCAGCATCTGTTCAAAGTCTTCATGAGCCGGAGAGTTCGCCTCAGCCGACCTGGACATGTTATCACACTGAAATCATGAGGAAAAAACAAAATCACCTCTCAGCTTCACAGCAATGAGCACATTCAGCATTATACTCCACATTAGAAGGTGCTTTTCATCTCAGGCAGTTCTGTTGTGATCTACCAGCTGCAGCAGGAAGTTGCGGAGGTCGCCCCACATCCGGTACGACTCTGGTCCATCGGTGTCGGGAAGGTTAATCAGGTCCAGGAACAGCCGCTTGTAGATGTTAAAGTTCTGAGAATAACAATGGTGAAATGCATTGTTTGTCCTTCCATAGATGCTTCTTGCTTACATCACAAACAGGGTGACTACAGGTATCAGACACTTACATTTGACACTTTGAAAGACCTTTTCAAGATATCTTTCACCAAATTTAAGATGGAGGAGGGGAAGGATATCCAATTAACCATTGCAGGTTAAAGTATAAAGGTGAGTAGTATATATGCGGTCGCATGCAGAGGAAGGTTTTATGCCAACAGGTAAGTGCAACTATTAAGTAAAAAGACAGTATTCGGTTCAGTGGCAAGTAAAAAGATTTGTAGGATCAGAAATGTGGACTTTAACAGAGAAGGGGAGCCATTTGGTCACAAAAAAGAAGAAAAAAAAAGAAAATGAAAAGTTAGACAAATTAAATTAATATATAAAATGTTTGCGGCAATTAAGACCTTGTGGATTCACATTTACGATTTTTTAATGACTTTTAAAGAACTCGTAGAAGCCCGACAAATAAATGTGCAGTGGAAAATACGACACATGGGACCTCCTTTAATCAACTGACTCCTTATAACACTGGTCAGGCCAGGAATGTTGTTTCGGACATAATCCTGGTGCCAACATTGACAGAGGTAAGGAGTCGTGTCTTTTTTTTTTATGTTACCAACCTCGGCTTTGAGTCCCAAAATGTAATAATTGTCAAGTGTGTTGATGTATAGACTCCAGATGTTGGTGTAACTTTCTGTCATTCAATTTTCACAAAGCAACACTGATGCTATTGTCTGGTGAAAACTGCACAGACTTTGGTGGATATCTTCGTCGAGATAACATATAACCTAGAATTCTTTTTAAGGTACAGGCTGGTGTAAAAGACAGTAAATAACTTGGAGCTGTTTTCCATGAATATGAAGTTAAAAGTGCGTGTTCAGTACCTGAGTGTTGGGCGGAGCTCCGTGCTGTATGTAGAGCTGCAGAGCCTTCAGAGCCTCTTCCTCCTTGATGAGGTGTGTGGCGTACAGAGCGACGTACTTATGGAGGATCTTAAAGTTCTGACAAAAACACGACAGGGATGCGATGAGGGACGAGTTCAAACACAAATTGTGCAGCTCTGAATTTTGACATTTCTATTAATACTTCTTGACTTGCAGTGCTTGCTTTTTTTTATCATTCTTTTTATGTTGCCACTTGCTATGTGCACTAAAACACCATGGCAAATGACTTTTTTTGTAAAAACCTACTCAGCAATAAGCCTAATTCTGATTCTGACGAGGAGCGCGGACATGCTGAGCCAGGTTTTCAGGACCAAAACCACTGCACTACATGATCAGAACCATCCAAAAAACATACATGTGTTCTTAACTGCTCAATAATCTGAGCCTCATATCCAACAGTTTCCACCAGGGCTGCGACTAACGATTATTTTCATTGTCACTTAATCTGTCAGTTGCTTCCTCAATAAATCCATTACTTGTTTGCTGTAAGAGAAATGTAAAAACAAACAAATATATTCGGTTTACTGTCATAGAGGAGGAAAGAAACAAAGAAATATTCACATTTACGAAAGTGGAAACAACTGATGGTTTAACCGTTAAATAAATGGTTAAACTTTAACAGATGAATTGTTGCAGCTCTAGTTTGCACCATTTATCCAAATGGATAATTTATCCAAATGGATCATTTATCCAGGTGGGTGAGGCTGACTGTGTGTTCAGTACCTGTTTAGATGCTGTATCCAGACATTTGTCCCACTGGCCTCTCTCTGCGTACATGTCCAGAGCCGCCATGACATCCACACCCACCAGCTGACCACACACAGGCAATCACAACAGACAACTTTTCAGTTTCATTAACGATAACAAAATCAAATGCCAACTTCCAGGATTCCTGTGGTGCAAGTGTCTGTCTCTTTCAGATCGCTTCACTTCCCGCACGATGTAAAGATTTTCCCCCACAGTGTTTCACCTAGCTGTCATTCATTTGAGTGAATGAATGACGGCCCAGTCAAGCTCAAACCTACTGCTCAGTGTTAGATAGATAATATTGCAAGAGTTCCCCGGATAAATTAGATCCAGTCGGTAACAGAGTGTGTAGTTGTACTTACAGAGTCCACTTTGCCTTGGTTCTTAAGGTGCTCTTTGTATTTCTGGTCCACATATTCCTCGTACCTGCCAAAGATCAGAGTGATGACATACAGGGCAGATAAAACAAGAGATAACTCCAATTAATCTGACCTGGAGACAGTTATCTGTACTTTTACAAAGTTATGAAAGGTATTTCCAGTGTCCTTGAATTTGTGATTTTAAGGTGTATTTTGATTTTTCAGTGTCAATCTCTGATCTTTCCTCTGTTTAGTTTGCAATAATAACTGTGAAACAGTGTGTGTGTGTGTGTGGGTGTGTGTGTGTGTGAGTGTGCGAGTGTGTCTTTGTCTCTAAACCTCGGCTTCAGCTCCTTGGCGACTCTCTTGGCTTTGTTCCACTCCTCGCCCTCGATGAAGACATCGATCGCCTCTTTGATGAGGCTCATGTTCAGGTAGAGGTCAGCGGCCTGAAACATGTGAGCACAAAGGAAAAAGGAGCGGGTTGAAACAAGGCAGGTTCGTGCCAAGACACGGCGTGTGTGTGTGTGTGTGTGTGTGTGTGTGCTTGTGCGCGTGTTGACCCACAGCGTTGAACTTCCTCAGCTGCGTGAGTCGCGGTCCGACCGCCAGGATCACCTCCATCGCTCGATCTCCGCTGAGGAACTTGATAGACAACTCTGCTGCCTGGAAAACACACACGCACACACACACACAAATGAACACACACATCAGTGCACATAAATTTTTTTTAATCAAAGTTAGCTTTCATTGGTTCGTACTCGCTCACTAGATCTAATCAGACCACTGTGACCGCTGTATGTTTCAGATATTTCGGTAACTCCGGAGAGGGGTTAAGTGACTGTACTGGTAGATTAAAAAAAATCTAATGTGCATTTTCAGGCTTTCTACTGGAAGCCACTTATCGATCCTGTTGACCCTGCGACCTTGGCTCGTACACCACCAGGAGACCAAACGTCCAGTTCTCAAATGAAAACACGCTTGTCCTTCTTCCTTTCGCAGTGGTTAATCAAACTCAAAAAAAGGGGGGGGGGGGGGTGTATTGATCTCTGGGACCCTGTGACCTTTCTCTTTCAGTGCCACCATCAGACCGCCCATTCAGATTCTAAATGATCTGATCTCCAACGCACCTCGATCAATAACACACACAATACCCGCCGTGTGACCCCTGGATGAAATCCATTGATGTCGGTGACACTGCGACCTTTCACCGCAAGAAAATGTTGGCTACAATTATTTACCTGTCTATCATCCGTCCACTACAGTGCTGAATGCGATATAACCAACAGGAGCAATGTTGTGTTTCAGTTGGACACATTTTTTGCTATTTTTGTTATAGTTATCTGTTAGATTAGATGTAGTAACACCCACGTCATAGTGCCCTGCGAGCATCAGAAGGAGTTTATTATGACATGAAGACGAAGGAAATCGAAGAGCAGCTGGGTCTTTGTGGTGATCGCATGAAGGTACTCTTTGGGTGGACGGCTCATTACACTGGTCTAATATCTGCCCAATCCCAGTGCAGCTAGGTGCAGGGTGCCCCGAGTTCTAGGATGAAGTGTTGGGGCTACATTGCAATTCAAACTGATGTTTTTCAGTGGCACACTTCAAAGAATTCTCTGTTGCTTCGGTGTATTACGGTCCTTTTTCTTTACAACGGCCACAAAACAACCGCTAACTTGTTTGCTGATGTCTCAGCTACTTAGCTCCCTAGCTAACGTCACATTGTTATTGCTGATCCATGCATGACTGTCCCACATTTGGGATGTTTTTCACGTCATAAATCCTCCCATTGATGCCAAAATTTAACTTAAAGGGACAGTGTGTAATATATCGAGTATTTAGCACCATCTAGCTGTGAGGCTGTATATTGCAACACTATTTTGCTCACCCCTCACGTCCTGAAGACGTTCTAGAAGCTACGGTGGCCCTGACGGACAAAAAACTCATTTTCAAAATATGGACTCTTTCCCAATAGCGTCGAGTATTTCTACTGTTTCAAGTAATGAGGTAAAGATGTAGTTAGTTAGATGTTAGTTAGTGACGAGCGCTTTTGCTGAGCTCCCTCTCAGTTCCGCGGTCAAGCTAGCTCTGAGCTAAATCGCGTTTAGCCTTACTACGTAGTGCTTTGTGTCCCTCTCGGCAGTCCATAGTTTTTTTACACCCGGAAAAGACATGGCGGACTCCGTAGAGCTTACCCGTGCTATGTATATTCAGATAGGTAATTCTTCGCTCAGGAGGATATGTCAGATTGTTGGCAGAGGTAATTGTACAACAATGCGGACTTACTTATGAACGAAGACGTTGATTTGAGTTAATAAATTACTTAAATAGTTACACACTGTCCGTTTAAGTCCAGCAGCGAAGTTGCTGCAGTTGGTACCGCTCCTCAAATATCAGTGCACTCCTATAAATGGAGCTGTATTTGTGCTGATGATATGTAAATGTACATGAAAATGTGTCTTTTACCTTCATCCAGCACTTCTCCATCAGGGCGGTGTTGGAGTCGTCCTTCACCTTCAGGTAACACTCCACAGCCCGGGAGTGTTCACCTGACTGCTCCCACTCCCTGGCCTGTTCCAGCAGGCCTTCCACACTCCTGAAACAACCACACAGAGTGAGAGTCACAAGCAGGAGACACCAGCATTCATCTCATCGGACGGTTGAATCAGCACAATCATCAAATATGAAACGAGGCACTGGCATGAACAGAATGGATATCTGGGCCAATTAGGGCCGAAACAGTCATCGCGCCTTGTTTTAAGACATCAATCAGAATAATTCAATTTTGCAGTTATCAGACTTTTGTCATTCCAAGGCTGAAGAGTGCAACTTGCAAAAAGATAAGGAAAAAGGAAGAAGATGAAGATTCACATGCAACACTGTTAAACAATCGATGTCTCTTCAGTCGCTGGTCATCAGGTATTAATGCACCCAACAGGAAACACGTTCTTCCTGTGTTCCCACTGTAGCTATAAATATTTGTAATTTACATAAGACTGTCTTTCAAAAAGGGTTCATGTTGTTATTTTCACAAATCCACAAATGATCCCAGCACCCTACTGGCAGGAATAACGTTTGTTCTAGTAGCTGAATCGATGTCACTGTAAAGGAAGGACGCCACTAAACGATCTCTGAAGAATGACAAATGGTTAAAAAGAAAAAACACGATTCAACTGGCGTGCACCTCTTAACAAACTTAAGTTCGATCAAGGCTCGCAGACGCCTTTAAGAGACAGGATGCCTTGCATTTATCTGGAGCGTGAGCCTTAAACTCTGCAGGAATAATTCAGTGTTTTCTCACTTTAACCCTCTTCCCCGCTCGTTTCCATTGGCAACTTTTGATGTTCTTCTCCCACAAGTCATTAAAGAGAGAGAAGCGATGGGAGGAGGACGAGAGCTGCGCGCTGCCGGTCTGCCGGCTAACTAACGAGCTATTCCTTGTTGGTAGTTTCAATTCGGGAGAACACATGAGCTGTGTTTTAATAAAGCATCAAACCGACTCTTTGTGCATAGATTATGCTGCCGGGCGAGATGGGAGAGTCTGTAAAATGTTCATAGAGCTTTGTGGTTTCCCTCTGGTCTTTTAAAGGGTTTCTTTATAACATAACAGGTCAACAAAATCTGATTGAAAACTCTTAAAATAAAGCCCTGCAGATACCAAAACCTCGGATCTATAATTACGAGTCTTGTTGACGAGGCTTCAAGCATCTGCTGCTGCTGCTGTAACTATAAGAAGATGCAGCTTCAGTGAGTGTTTTTATTTATATTTAATCAGGAAGGGATCACAGATTTCCTCCTGTTGTTACTGTGTAATGAGAGGAAAACATTGGTAAATGAAGGAAAATCACCATTTTAGTGCTAAATGGACTACAGCCTGACCGATATATCAATCAGCTGACTTGATCGACAGATATTGACTTATCACGGATATATTGCTGTCTTTCCATGTCTGTTTATACTGTATATAGTCTTATATATTGATTGCAAAACATTTTATTATCATCATTATAATGAAGAAAAACATTCTCGTGGTGATTTGGAAATGGCGTAATCTATCACAATCTCTAATCTTGGTTGTGTTTTTGCAGGTAACGAAATACAAGCTGTTGTTTCAAAGAATCTTCCCTTAGGCCTCCTAGTGACTCTTCTTTTTGTGTTTGTGTTTAACATTTCGTTCCCAGTTGACCGGCAAAAAAACTGTGGCTACATTTTAAATAAATTACTTAAAGGAACAGTTCACCCCCAAAAAAATGCTGCTGGAGAGTCAGGTGAAATTTCGTAGTCCTCCAGTGTTGCAGCATTCTCCTGAACAACTGAAGTAGCTGGGGACTTGTTTTTAAAAGTGTGCGTTGAGAGATTAAACAATGTCTTTTCAAATCAATTTTTGGATCTTGAACTTCCATGACTTTCCATCAGCATCGGTGTGAGTAGATAACGACTGAATTTTCATTTTTTTGGTGAAATGATCCTTTAAATTTGACCATGTGGCCTTGGTGTGGTACATTCCCCTACATAACACTTGGTTCCGTGAAGCCGATCTTTTTAAAGTAGAATCTAAAAATGTAAATGAAAAGACTTGTTTGTGTTGAAATAGCATAGCAGTTAGTGCCGAAAAAAAGCTCAAAAATCAAATAAGTCAAATATATGCTGATGTCGAGATATCTGAATTTTCATCAGCATCGGCCCCAATCCAGTATCGATTGTGATCTACTCTGGAGTCTCGATGAACACTGATTTCTTCAGTTATCTTTGGTTCTATTCTCACCGGATTCCCTTCTTGGAGGTCTCCTTCTCGTACTCCTCTTGGAGTATGGAGAGCTTGTTGGGGAGGTACTCCTTGCAGATTCTCATGGCGTCGCTCCACATGTCTGCATCCTGATCAACACAAGCAAGACAACACAAAGGAATAAGGGAACATACAGGAGGTGGTCGAAGTCTAGGATGTGTGAAGTTTGAGTAAAATAAAGAAATCCTTTTAGCTCAGAACATTTTGAGACTCTTTTCTTGGCTCTCGTCGTCACCTTGTAATATTTAACAGCCATCTCGGGTCTCTGGGCTCGGAGCAGGAAGGCTTCAGCCTTCTGGAAATCTTTCTGTTCAAAGCAGAACTTGGCTTGGCCCACCAGAACCTCAGACACGCTCTCTGGATCGTGGCCCTCAGCAACCCGCTGCGCACTGGCCCAGTCCTTGTTGTGAACATACCTGGAGCGCACACACACACACACACACACACACACACACACACACAAACACGGCCAAAGAATAATATGAAAAAACACAACTTTTTTTAGATGCTCTAATAGATTATAAAAAGCAGACACTGTGTGGAAGGTGACAAAACAATTTAAAAACATATGATACACTACGATCAATAATATTATGTGCACAGGATTTGTAGTAAAAAGGCTAAAATATGCACTAAAGCACCAGCATGACCCTTTACAGTTACTGCAGCTTTTACAAACTGAGTTAAATCCTCAAACACTTTGAGCGAATGAACTCTGTGAACCTCCATCAATAATTAATAGGAGCCGTATCTGCAACAGTGTAGGAGGAAGTACTCAGATCCCTCACTGAGGTAATACCACACGTTAACACACTATTACAAGGAAATTCGTGTATTGGAAAGGTATGGAGGGATGATCAGGACAAACTAAAAGTATTCAAATGTAAAGTACTAAATCCTTTGACAGTTTATTACAATTACTCAGTTCAACTCAAATTACGTCATCATTACTTTCTTCATCTCTTAATCAACCAACCCGCTCTAGATGTAACCCCGATTCTAACAGGCTTAGCTGACAGTCACACCGAGCTACATGTGTTAGCGTGGTCGTCGTCATCATCATCATCATCTGCAGCACTCACATGAACACGGCTTCTTTGGGTTTCCCCGCTTTGATGAACTCGACCTCAGCCTCAGGAAACTTGCCCTGGACGATGAAACAGTCACAGAATGTCATGAGTGGCACGGCTCGGTGTGTGTGTGTGTGTGTCATGTCATCTCAAAGCATCCTCAGAGAGGAGATACCAAGAAAAGCAAGCAGGGAGAATTACGATGGAAACACACCATGTTGAAATTACATTCCAACAGGAGGCGACTGTCACGTATAAGAATGTATGTTGGAAAAAAAGGTACAGTTGGTAACACGTATGGTAAACATCATTAAAAATGAACCTTAGTTAATAGTTATTTCACTGTTGACAAAACAATGAAATGCATTAATTAAGGAATTGCAAAGGTTTATAAACATCATTTGTATCAGTATAACAATCATTTAAATAATGTTTACCGATGCACTACACAGTATTTAATAAACTTTGACAAGGTATCTATATATCAGTTGCAACTTAACAATAATCAATTATTTAATTAATGGTTTATAAAGCATTTAGTTCTTTGATAACAGTAAAATAACTGTTAACTAGTTAAAGTTTAATTAACTTTAGATGTACCATTTATCAATTAAAGTGATGCTAAGGACTTTGGGGGAAAATTAACACTTTTACAAGCCCGTTCTTAGTTTGAACTGGGATATTGTTAAAAAGACAACAGTTAAATATTGCGGATCACAAAAAACAGTTCGATCGTTAAAGGAGTATAAATTGAACAAATGTCTGTGGAATTGCAGCAAAACAATCGCTGTGTTCATGGTGACACGTGTAATGCAGAGGTACGGTCACGGTAGAGTCCGCAGCAGGACCATGACGGACTCACCTCGTCCTCCAGGTATATGGCGTGCTTGAAGTGGATCTCTGGGATCTTTTCCTTACACGAGAGACGAGCCAAATCAAAGGCAAAGTCAAAAGTGCTGGAGAGTTAAAAAAAAAAAAGAGAAAAGAAATTAAGTCAGGATTTACAATTCAATAACCGACTGCTGGGTCAATATTCATTTGGGTATGTGGATGGAATGAGCTTATTGAAGTCTGCGGGTGGGTGTTGTGAAGGAATGCGCTCCGGGGGCCACACATCGGCTACAATGCCCTCTTCGTACGCTGCATTTATCCCAGAAACTACACAGCGGTTCGCACTTATTGAATCTCGAGACACAAATCATTAGGAAGCTCCCTGCCAGGCAGCGGAACTAATAAAAACTCCGTATGAGTATCAAAGTGTCTCTCCTCAAGATTTTAAACAGATTTGGCTCGATGTGACGTAAGTAAATAAGGATGAATCATCGAGGTGTGTGTGTTGGGTCTGTGGGCAGCGGCGGAGCTCACAAGTTATTCGCCGCGGATTCGATGGCGTATTCCAGGAGGCCGAACTTGTTGAGCAGCTTGACGGCCGCCTCTCCTCCCAGGCTCCGGGCCCACAGGTAGGCCACCTGTTTCTGGGCACCAGCACCTCCATGGCTCTTCGCCACCTGACAAACACAGACACACACACAAATATATGTGTAATCATATATATCTATAGGAGTCCTGCAGCCGTTTCCCTCACCACAGATAATCCCAGAGAAAGACATTAAGCCGAAGCTATAAAGTTGCAGCGAGCTCTCAGCACAACAGCAGCAATAAACATTATCAACAGGGACGCACACAGATGTAATAATGCAGCTCCGATGAGGGACTCCATGATATTTTGCTCAGATGGGCGTGGTTCTGCCGTCTACACCCACGCTCTGAGTGGCGTAGTCTGGGCTACAGCTATTTCTAAAGCTTGGAAAATGACTGATATTAGGTACATAATGTCTCACACTTATGTATATGAAAATTGATAGTTGGTCAGTGAATGTTTGACGCAACAAACTACATTGATATCAGAATAGAGATTGTTACGCCCCCAGAGGTTGCATAATCATTTTTAAAAATAAGCGCGCTTTAATGTCCTCTGTTATCTCTCTATGTTGCGTTACCCGAATGTGTGATTGGTTGCAGGTGAGTTTGGTTAACGGAGTGATGACTGAGTGCGAGTGTCGCGTTTTCCAGGGCGCTGATTGGTCCAGCCACCAGGTCAGCAGTTTGAATCCTCTCTGTAAACTGCAACAGTTCACTTCACAAGTCCTGCTTCTTTACTTATACAAGCAGTTATTCAAACATTACTAAAAGGCTTATAATGCAGTATAATTCACATTTTTAAGTGTTTATGAATATATATTTTACATTAATCTAACCATGTTTTACATATGCTGTCATTCATTATCTGTTTGTACTCCAGCCTTTACTTGCGAGTGTCCAAAGTAGTTATAGGAGTTATATATAGTTGGAAATACATTAAAAAATGATATATGTACACCTAAAGTGTGTTACAAACCATTTATAATATGCTCTAGACTGCTTCCTATCTGTCTCCTATAAGTGTATAGGACAAGTTAAATACAAATTGGATATTATTGGGTGACATTCACTAGAAAAGGGTTTCTTTATTCAAACCACAATGTGTTTTTGTGATTATATTGTTTTTTGTGGCATAAGTTTGTATATGGATTTATTTTTTGTAGATTTCAGTCGGTGCTGTCCGTCTCATTTGTTTTTCTTAATGTGGCCACATGCTTTCAATCCAAAATTGAGATATTTTAAGTCACTGACATATAACTGTGCGTTTAACCTCACTTTGACATAGGCATTTTGTTTTATTAAGTTATAAGAATAAGTAGTAGCTCTGACACTTTAAAGGTGTTATTATCTTCTCCTGAACAAATAAAAGGTGAGTTTAGAAGCACTTTACGGGGTTTTAAGATAAACAACTAGACTTCAGATGATTGCAGTTCAAACCTCTATGTATTCTAGGGATTAAATGGGATTTAAAGTTAGCAAGACAACAAAACAAATGTGACCGTATCTACCCTGTACGCCTCCTCCCACATATCATTGACTCTGTACATGTGGACCGCGGCCTTCCACTCTTCGGCCTCCATGAAGTGGTACTCCGCCTCTGAGAACCTGGATTCGGCCTCCAGCAGCTGCAAGAAACATCAAAATGACAAACACATCAGGTACAGCAAGGCCTCAGCAGAAAGCCTGACCCAGCACTGATCAGCCTGAAAATGGGTTGCAGCACATGAATGTTTAAGTTAGAACAAGATGATTAAAGCAGAATTTCTGTCCCTCAGCAATACTTTCTCTCCGCAAGTGACACAGCAAAAAGGAAAACTGCTGACGAAATTAAATAAAAACCACTTAATGATGAAACTCTATTAGATTTATTTCTGAATCTTCTTCGCTGCAACTATCGGAAGCTTAAAATAGTCCCCGAGCGACCACAACTGGACACAAATAATTCATGAGCTCCAGCTTTAAAACTTCAGAATTTAGACCAAATTCTTCATTAGGGACATTTCTAATTATTGTTGGAGTTCAAAACACTGCTGGGCAATTCTCCCAAGATAACCACAGAACACACTCAGAGAACGGTCTCGCTTGTAGCCCTCATGCAAAATCATGATCGAGTTGAACTAGAAGTGTTCTCTGAGCCTATGAGAGCTTTTCTCTGACTTCTTCAAAAGTCACTCTGACACTTTTCAACTCATCTTTTGTGAGCTCTGCAACGCTTGCACAAAACTGAACAGGGAAAACTACTGAGATGTAATCTAAATCTAATCTCTGATGTTGTGTGTTTAAAGGTCCAGTGTGTAGGATTTGGCAGCATCTAGCGGCGTGGGTGCACATCGCAAACAACTGAACACCCCTTTTTTGAATTTGAAGGGCCTCTCTAGAGTCAGTGTTTGGTTTGTTCGTTCTGGGCTACTGCAGAAACCTGGAGGACCTCCCTGGAAGAGGATCTCCTCCCCCTGTAGACATAAAGCACTCATTCTAAGGTAACGATTATACAGCAAGCATGACCCGTTTGAAGTCCTCAAAGTTACTGCAGAGTGGCCAAAATGTTTTTGTTTTATCAAACATTTAAATCGAATAAATGAAAAAAACATTGATGAGAGTCTACCAGTAATTTCCTGTGCAATCATGTGAGCAAGCTAACCTGGCTAAATGCTAGATCACTATCCATAATGGCAAACTAGTCATATAAGTATTCGTTATTGAATAAATATCAGCCAGTTATATGTAATACCATCCTAAATCCCAGTCTTGTGAGTCATAGTGGATTGTTATCGATATTAACTTATCGAGCAAAAGATTACATACCCTGACACATCCACCTTAGAAACCAACAGAGAAAATGGAGCGAGTTGGGCTAACGTTAGCCGACACCAGCTATCATGGCCACGATGTTAGACTAAATAAAGGAAGTGAAATGAAATGGCAATTCCGTCTGATTATCAGGCTAATTAATTCTTATTTGGGGAAGAATTCAGCTGCTGCAATCAAGATGGTTGTTTGAACCTCCCTTACCCACCAGTCCCCTCCTCACAGTGTGCTGTATACCTTTGCCAGGTGTAGGTGGGTCTCGGTCAGCAGGTCGGGGTGATGTTTGGCCACCATGCGAATCACATCGTCAAACATCCGGTTCTTCTTGTACATGGCTATAGCGAGGTCGGGCTGCTTCACTGTGGAAAACAGTCTACATACACACACACACACACACACACACACACACACACACACACACACACACACACACACACACACACAAGCAACCATTAGCCATCAAGACTTTTAAAAAGTGAGCCAGTCTTCACATAATGGAACGAAACGACCTGCCAGCAGCCAAGCACTGTGTTTATTATTTTTCTTGCCGTAGGTGAGGTGTGAGATAACCTCCAACATCGGCATGTTAGTCTGCCTCTCTCCAATCTCCGTGCTTCAAGCAGCCACTGAGGCGATAAATTACTATAAATGAAGTGATCTCCGTTTACCGCTCGGCCTCCTTGAATTTGCCGTCTCTCTCCAGCTCCTGAGCTCTGCTGAGGTACAGAGCCATCACTTCCTCCTCTGTCATGCACTTCACCGCCAACTGCAAACACAGAAGACGCTGGTTAATTAATACAAGAATAAAAAAGGGAAATAACGAGAGAAAATTATATCACATTTTATACAGAAAAGTTTGATTTCAATGAGACAAATTGCCACAAAATTGCATACAAAGGTGTATTGATTTTACATACTTAATTTGTATAGCTTGTCTCCATACTGACCTTGTGAGCCTCCTCCCAGCGCCCTGCTGCAGTGTACATGTCTATAGCGTCTTTGATGTGACCTCCCTTCACAAACAGTTGCTCTGCCACCTGCAGGCCATTAACACACAAAATACACACAACATGCTGTCAGAAAATATAAAACAATCTCAACACCATAAGCTCTCTATATACAAGCTCACATTTCACATTATTCTGGCATATAAACTTGAAAAAAAGCACAAAAGTATATGAAAATAGTATTTCTGCAGAGCAAAGTACGAACCAGGGCCTCCCTACAGGCAGATTCTGATATTTGGTGAACAAACAAAGTTAAATAATTGCAACAAGGTGACTCAAAATTTGAGTTTGATATACATCTGAAATTATGTTAAGTAAGCCACACAAGAAAACATTCTTATTCTTATCACCAAAATAAAGTTTTACTGCAAATTCTTTTAGATTTTTATATTCTTAAATATTTTATTGTGAATAGTATGTGAATAAGTATGTTAAACATTATAAATATATGTCAGTTCATTTCTCATCTGTCGAGGCCCCCTAGTGGCACTGAGGCCGAAGGCATGTGCCCAGAATGCTGATGCCTATATCCTCGCTAAATAATTAGCTAGCTAGATGTGTAACAGGGTTGTGAAGGAAGCAAGGCGGTTCACTCGATATCTGCAGGTCCATCTCAAAACATCTTAATATGGTGGAAAAGTTCTTTGTTTTCCCGTAATAACAAATGTGAAACTTTCACATGTTCTAGATTCATATATACACATAAAGTGAAATATTTCACGCCTTTTTTGGGGGGTTTTAATTTGAATGATTACGGCTTACATTGCTCATGAAAATGTGAAATTCCAGTACCCCAAAATATTAGAATACTACTTCAGGCAAATCAAAATGAAGGATTTATGATACAGAAATGTCAGCCTTCTGAAAAGTATGTTCATGTGTGCACTCAATACTTGGCCAGGCTCCATTTGCACAAATTACTGACATCATTGCAGCATGGCATGGAGGCGATCAGCCTGTGGCACTGCTGAGGTGTTATGAAAGCTCGATTGCGGCCTTTCAACTCGCCTGACCTGAACCCCAAAGATAATCAACGGGGTATTGTCAAGAGGAAGACGAGACACCAGGCTCAACAATACAGACGAGCTGAAGGCAAGAGCAACCTGGGCTTCCAAGTATGAAAAAGAGATATAAATCAATCTGCACCTGTCTGTCCATCCTCAGCTCCAAGAAAAAACAAATGTATGTGGTGATTCTTCCTCCGCTCCGATTATACAAATGTTTACTATTGTTCCTTTCCTCATAATTCCTGCGTCGAAACCACAGGTGTGAGATTCCTCCATTGTTTGAGCTTGCACTGAATTATACTTTCCTGCGACTCCCACAAGTTGGAAAGCAAAGAGCTTGTTATCTTAATTACTTTCTGTGAATATGCCCATAGAGCAAACAGACAGAAATGGCCTGCTATTTTCAGAGGCTGGCAGTCTGTAGAGGCTGTTTGGCTCCGCTGAGCTCATCAGAATAAGCAGAGCACGCTGCGTTCACCACCACCATCATCATCATCATCTCTCTTCCCGTTCTCTTCTCTTTGTGTTTAGACCAGATTTCTCTTTCTCTTCTCCTCATCAACACACTCCTGTATTTCTTGTATGTTGGCAACTATTGTTAGTACCGTCCAATTTGTCATCACTGCCAAAGCTCCCTCGAGCAAGCACAGCCCACACTGCTCCATGGAGACCGTACTAAAGTTTGTGTGCGCGCACGAGGCTGTGTGTGTTACAGGTGACTGCATATATCTCTGAGCGGTGTGCAGATTAAAACTGCCGGGGGGCAAAATGTCACTTTAACCCTGTGGCTGCCTCCGTCTCGCTGTCCGGTGCTCAGAGACAAAACTGACCTCAGGTGCTCACACAAACGCAAAGCCACACGCACCAGCATTCAGGCTGGCAAATATAGTATTTCCATGAGGTAAGTATACAACTGAGGGTCTATCAAAGGCATGCTATGTGCAATCAAAGGTGCAGTGAGTGCATTTTGGAGAATGATTTGGAGATGATCTCATTCTACAGAATCACTGATGTCAAGAAGCATCTTGAACACAACAAAAACAATAGGAAAATACAGTCAGAGGGCTGGAACACTGCAGATACAGACAACACCACACACTTCTAGTGGGTCATTAGTGATTACTGAAAGGTTATTTTAAAGGTAAAGAATGTTACTAAACAGTGACCTATTTAAACATCCAGCAGGCAAAGAGCACAAAATAATTTATTTTATTTTAATTAAATAAAAATAAGTTTCTTGCCACCTGACAAATTTAAGTCCAACTTTCACTCCTGTTTTGGCTCCATTTTTGGTCTCCACCCACACCTGAGAGAAATATCTGGCTCTCGAGCTGCCAGGTGCTCCACTAGATTCAGCAGTTAGTCTAAGTAACTGTGTACAGTGTAGTGTACAGTGGGTTTTTACAGCTTTTTCTCCGAAAACAGCTTCCTGCTGCTGAATCCAAAACAGAACAGTTTAGGGCCACTAAACCAAAAAAATAAGCTTAAAGACACTAAATCACTCTGTCGAGCTGATTGGAACTGCAGAATTTCAGATTCAATCATAACCTTTGGCACCTTTAACAGTTCATATAGTCAATTATAGGATTGGTAACACAAAATATACCAACTAATGTTTCTGTTAATGAGTAATTTTATGCTAGCTAGCTTAACACTACAAAGCTGTCTTGTAGTGCAAGTAGTCAAAACCTGACCAACATTACTACGACAATCCTGCCGTCTTGGTGAGAGTGATTCTCAGGTAATGTGGATATGTTTTTACCAATCAAGAGTTTGTCATGTAAAGCTATCATCAAAGGGAAGTCATAGGTTAACTGTCCAACTGCCTCTCCTTCCTTTAATATTTCTTCTCCTTTCCCTTTTTTCCACCATGGTTAGTTCCTTCCATTCCTCGTCCCTCCTCTCTCACCTCAAATTCCTGCAAGGAGGCGTAGTACTGAGCAATCTTCACGTAGTATTTCACTGCGGACGAATCCTCCTGTAACTCCAGGATGTGGACGGCTTTCTTCCACTGACGAGCTGCGATGGCCGCCTCGATGGCTTTGAGCGAGCAGCTAAGAGGAGAGCAGAGAGAGACAACAGAACAGTTTCAATATGTTTGGATGCAAGTGCTGCATGTCTCAATCAACTCTGAAATGTAGATAATGTGAGTATTCAATGATTTTTGGTTGACAGAAGGACAAAATGGAGATACAGCCAAATTCAAAGTGTATCAACTTTGGTTAGAACTGAAGTTAAACCAAATATTATTTTTTTTTTTAGGACAAACTTTACTGGCAGAAGAGATCATCAGCGGAAGTCATATTTTTAAAAACCTTTGTTTCTGTGGACAGTGCTGGTTTCCCAGAATTCAGTTTTAGAGGCTTTTTCAACCAGAAAAGACAAAAAATCTGGGCGCTGATCACCTGTCTTTATTTGGTATTTTTGGGAAATGACTATAATGTTTAAAGATATCTCTTCTCATCTCTCCACTATGTTCCTGGTGATGATTTAAAGAACTGTTGGCCATGACTGTTGGATTGTTTTTCATGTGTCATCTTTCCTCCTCTCCATCTGCCCGAATCTTTGTCTCTTCACTGCTCTACTCTCCTCACCCTGCTTCTATGAAGTGATTGATGGCGGCGTCCATCTGTTTCTGCTGGACGAGGTAGTCTCCCCAGGCCTCCTCCAGTTTCACCACCTCGGCAGGGAAGGCGAGGCGAGCCAGCTCCACCGCTACAGGAAGCAGGAGGGACAAACTTTGTATGAACTCAAATGTATATCTGAGCTTAACTCAACAACGTACATCCACACAGCACCTCACAGTGCAGCGCTTTGAGCTAAATGCTAATGTCAAAATGCTAACATACTGATGTGAAGCAGGTTGACCATCTTAGTTTAGCATGTTAGCATTAGAGAGGTTACTGTTAGTAAATTAATGGCTTAGTCTATAGAAAGGAAACTATTTGCCAACTACTTTGATAATTGACAAATGGTTAGTCATCTTTCAAGCAAAAAGGTCAAACGTTTGCTGGTTCCAGCTTCTTAAATGAAAGGATTTGCTTTTCTTGCACATCTAGGTCAGTCAGTGAAGAGTCTTTTGGTTGTCAGAATCAGAATCAGAAATCCTTTAATGTCCTGCAGACGGGGGAAATTTGTTTGTCGCAGCAGAATATTACAAGAACAGAGCAGTAGCAAAATCATTTGGACTGTTGGCTGGACAAAGGAAGTGAGTTTAAAGACGTCACTTGACGATGAGCATTTTTTATACAAGCTTTGCCATTTTATAGACAAACAATTGATTAATAGTGAAAATAATCAGCAGAATAATCCCTAACAGAAGTAATTGTTAGCTGTAACCCTCGCTAGAAAGCTAACATTGCTAATTAACTAACAACATTAAGAACAGCAAAAGCTAAGGCAAAAACTCATTCGTTTTGCGGGTATTTGGTGATGAATCAAAGTATGAGGCTCATTTGAATTTTGACCTGAACGTGGCGCTAAATCCAAAGTCAGAGGATCACCAAAGTGAATACAATTTATCAAAAGGGGGTCTAGAGCCAACAGTTGCTGAGGCATTTGATTCAAAACAACTTCATGGTGGGGCGAGAAGAATAATCAGAGACTCACCAAAGTCATTAAGATTCATCATCTGTGAGCCCAGAATGATCTATCTACAAATGTGTGTGCCAATCCATCCAATAGTTGTTGAGACATTTCCGTCCGGATCAAAACGGCGGACTGACCAACACTGCTTCTACATGCCATCAACATGAAAAGTCTACTTTTCAGTATCAGATCAGCGTGCTGGATATCTCAACATAGGGGTACCAAAAAACAAACAGGACAGTACAGAGCAGCTCTTTTGGTACCTACCCACAACTTTTCACATTGGAAATGCAGGAATAATTGTACCAGGGTGGAAAAGAGATTTCATTGATTTACCTTTCCTGAAGGCCCCTCCTTTACAGTAGCACTCCAGAGCTCTCTGGTTGTTTCTGATATTCTCGTACAGATCTCCTGCCTGGTCAGAGGGCACAGAGAAAATCAATTCATTAAACACAAATGAACATATTAGGAGAGTACAATCTGCTGAGTCAGGGATGTTGGGACACTGAACTATAAGGCCAAAACTATGTGGACATACTTTTGTGGGTGTTTTTTTTAAAGGTTTTGGTCTTGCCCTTTAGTTGCAATGAGAGGAAATCTTCTTGCTATAGGATACAATGATGTTTTACAGTGATTATCTGCCACTTTATCTGTCAGCGCCCACTTCCGGGTGCCTGAGCTACACTGTCAGACTATGGCCTCTTGAGGTACAACTGGTACGGGACAGGACAGGCTGGGAATAGCTGGTTAGCATGCTAATTTCAATATCTCTGCAACACATAGACATCTTTGACAAATTGTCAGAACCTTAATTTTTTCCACATCCTTTTGTTAACTGGAGTTATGTTTTGATGTTTTCAAACTTAAATTCTTACATATTGGGTCTCTAGAACGTGTTGCATTTTATTCAGCTGACTCGGTTGTACGTACCACTGCACTGTTAGTCATGCCTTGATCAGGAACAGGTTGGAACATTATTCCTCCTAAAGTGTGATGCTACATCAAACAACCTCTTGCCTTCCTATAAGCACACATCCTGCAACAGATATCTAAGCAGAGAAATACTTTCAGTGTGTTCTAGGAGGATTTTCAAGGACATTCTATTTCCTTTTCTGTTCCAGAGTTTTCTCTATTCTCAGCTCAACATCTCTAACTCTTTCATCCCCTAACTTTTAATTTATGCTTGTCCTTAAAGCCTCGGCCTCATTAAAATGAGTTTTCTTGCCCGATGCTTTAAATGTTTATCCAGTGGCGCATTTCTAACCTCTTAACAGCAACACAAGCTCTTTGCGAGACACGCAAAACCTCCTGAACGTCAGCAGCAATTGTTGGCTTTCACAAGCGAGACTCCGCCAGCCTCTATATCAACCTTCAAACACCCTAAAAACAACCATCAGGAGACGACAACAGAACCTCTCTCTGTCGGAGCATCTCTCCCACCTGTTGCATAAACACAGATGGCTTCTGGACAAGAATTGAGTTCTCAGACGAACAGCAACAGAGAAATAACAGACAGGTGGAGGGAGACAGAGTTTAAAACTGAATAAACAAAGAAAAATGTTTTTCCTCTCTTGATGCCCCTCCTCTCCGGGCATCTGTTAGGAGAAGAGGTTTCCGAGCAGAGTTCAAGAAAAGGAGGAATGGAGGAGAAATGTAACCGCATAGGTGAGCAGCGCCAGCTGCGATCAGTTCGTAACTCCCCAAAGGATTTGCCATGAGCGTCCACTCACCCGCTCATAAAACTCTCCCTTGATGAGACTGGCGGCGATTCGGCTCACGGTGTCGCTGTTGTTGGTGATCTCCGGCCGGCTCATGGCCAATCGGGCGGCTTTGGCTGGCAGCCCGGCCTTCAGGTAGAGGTTGATGGCACCCTGGAAGTCCCCTTCGCTCTCTTTCACCTCACCGGCCTTCTCGTCCTGACTGGTCTCAGTTAACCACTGGTAGTAGTTCCCACGCAGGCTGTCCAGCTCCGGGTGGCCCTGATGCATTGATGGGTTGAGTGAGTTTAGAAATTCACTAATCTTTAAGCCATTTATTGAGCAAAATGTTGGATATTCACTTCAGTTTGCTGATATTTACAGTTTTAAATGTTATTGTGCATTAAATATCTTTGGATTTGGACTGGTTCACTGGAAATACGCTGTCTGAAGATGATACAGGAGCCAGCAAACACTGGTTAAACAACTGCACCACAGAAAAGGTTACGGTATTCAGACAGCGAGAACAAAATCTCCCTGCGGTAAAATGCAGAGTTGTTCAGTATAAGTTCAGTCTGTTCATTATTACCTTGGCTTCGGCCACAGCAATGCAGTCGTCCCACATGTGGAGCTCCTGGTACATCTCTATGGCTTCGTCGATGGCATTCTGCAGACACAAGATTACACTTCCACGAGTCAACAGTCGAAACAGTGACTGAGCAGTCGGCTGTGTGTGTGTTTTAAGGTTTTAAGTAATTTTCGACTTTATGATTGATTGTCTTTTTAAAGACATCTTGGTTTTAAATCGATCTCAACTACTTTCATCGGTTTTACTGGCTCTTAAAGTATTCAGTGTGTCCCAGCCGGACTTTTAAGTGGTGGCTTTCTACTGCTGAGCACACTGAATTATCCATCTAAGCCTTAAATAAAGGTTTCTGATTGAATTAAACTGAAATATATACAAAAATCTGATTATCACAATTACAATATTGGGTTCTGAAAGTAATAAAAGAGATTTGAAACTGACACACAGTGTTTAGAGTTCCTGACCTGCAAATTTGTAGGTAAACTCTCTGACCGCTCACAGGTGCGAGCATACTAAAATTAAATGATCAGTTCAACTGTTTTGGTGGACAAAACACAATTGTTTAATAAATTACAATAAAACAAGCAAAAAATATTTTGTTCAAATGCTGTTGAAGAGCACAACTTTTGGGGGTGTTCACTTTGTTGTCTAATCCAAACTGAAATGCATCAGTGATTAATTCTACATATCAGGTGTGAAAGGTTTTGTGTGTCACCGACCTGCTCCATGTAGTGCATCTCAGCCAGTTTGAAGTTCTTATCCAACATGGCCACGTGGGCTTGAACCTGGAAGAACGCTGTTCCATCTCCTCCCTGCTCAAAACAGATAGGAAACAGTAAAAGGAACACACACAGTTATGTGTTAAATCTGATTAGTTTGACATTTCAAGATGTGTAAAATGTGTCTTGATGAGAGTTTGGGGTATTTATAAATTAATTAATGGAAATGACAAAAACCTTCTTTAGTCTGCCGGCCCAAATATGCTCTAGGCATATCAAGATTGATTTGACAGTGTTTGGCGTTGTTGTGTGTGTTGTGAGGCTAGAACATCCAGACTGAGATGCTCCTGTAGAAATCTGATTTTGGATCGCATTTCAAACCGCCTCCCCATGTGTTTATGGATTCGATTAGCAAAAAAACGCATTTCATGTCATTTTTTCTGCCCAGACTTCCTAAAATCAATCTGGATACAATCTGGATATTCCCAAAAAATGTATGTGGGCTGCTAGTCTGAACATGGCCCAACTCACTGATGTCGTCACCACGGAAACCCGTGCATATGGTGATTTGGCGATTTCTGGACACACAAATTCAATCTTTTCACTTGCAAATAACAGCGCAGTCCATGTGTCTTAAGATCTGATTTGAAAAGAGCATAAGTTCCTTCAGTAAAGCAAGCAATCAGAACAAAGATGAGCTGGTTTTGTGTTGATTCCAGTGTGGAGATCTGGTCTTCTTTGCTCAAGATGCTGGTTTTATTTTTTGCACCATGTGAAGCATTAATCTTTAAAGCAAGTACTATTAAATCATTCATGTCTGAGTTGAAATATCCAAAAACAGGTAATAACAAATAATGCTGGTAAATATCAACTTAATCCCAAAAAAATAGTTGAACTTTTATCGGTTGTATAAGCCAGTGGTTCTCTAAGTGTATCATGGCAAGGCTCCTTAAAATGACACAAATTACACCCCATTTGATAAGAATTTCTCGCGGGTTCCTGCATCTGATAAGAATTTTGCTTTTAAATGTTTCACAACCGGAAGTGCATGAAACCCACCACCAAAATACTCACACATTATGTCACTGCGTTGCTTATTGATGGAATTGTAGTTTGAATAAATGATTCCCCTTTTTAGTCAGGGACCCCCTGGAACCACCCCTGGCAGTCACCGAACCCCACTCAAGAGCGCCACTGGTACATACAGTACAGTCACCGTGTAGATGTACTGTCGTGTCGCGTGTCTGTTTTGACATAAAACGCACCATTTCCTGTGAAACTTTGTCCGCAATCTGGTTCGTTTGGTGGAGGAATCGCACAGTTGAGACGTCCCCCAGCGCAGCAAAACACCTGCAAAAGAAAAAGAGACAGAAAAACAAAAAAGAGTGCGAGCATTTATAAACACAGAGAAGAAACCCAGAGAGAAACATTCTGCCGAGTGAAGTAACAAGGTAATAGTGCCCGGCCAAAACTGAGAATGTCTTCACTTAATGAACTGAGATAAATTAGAGCTTTTGTCTAATTAGCCTTTAGATACACTGCAGTGTGAGGCTGCTGAGAAATGAAAAGGCACTTCTTAGCATTCGGCCAATTTATTAGCAACTCTCTCTGAACAGTTGCATCAGATTAATGAACGAGTCATGAAAGAAAAAAAGTTTGAAGGGAAAAAAAAAGAAAGAAAAAGAACTCCTTCTGTCTGACTCTGTCTCGCTTCACTCCCTCATTAACATTACCCACTCCAGACAAAACCGTTTCTTTCCCCGATTTCATGATTTATGCAAATCAAGCCCATGCCTAACGAACAGCATATGCATTATTAATGACAGAGAATTCAAATCTGAAAAGTTTCTCACAACAGAGAGGGAGAGAGAAAGAAGGAGTGGGAGAGAGAGAGAGAGAGCGAGAGAGAGAGAGAGAGAGAGAGAGAGAGAGAGAGAGAGAGAGAGAGAGAGAGAGAGAGAGGAAATAGTGCTTATGATATCAAATTTTTTAAAAAGTGTCTTTGATGATTAACTGAGTTGGAAGTTAGAGAAGGATGTCAGGCAGGGACACAGTCATCTGCTGTGTGTGTGTGTGTGCGCGTGCGCGTGCGCATGCGCGTGCACGTGTGTGAGTCCAATCCAGGTGACCACAGTGCCCTTGTTGTCTAGATAAGTCAAGATAAGATAAGTCTCGGCAACAATGAAGACTGATGAGCTACGTAATTAGCTCAGAGACATGAATATAAGCTTGCTAGGCTGAGTGTGTGTGTGTGTGTGTGTGTGTGTGTGTGTGTGTGTGTGTGTGTGTGTGTGTGTGACTGTGCATAAGACTGTGTGTGTCATGCTGACCTTTCTGCAATGTGCAGCTGGTGAGCCTCCAGAGCCAGCTTGCTGAGCGTCTTCCACATGGCTTCAGTCTCTGGTGACATCTCCAGAGTCTCAAGGAATGCTGTGGCTCTGTTAAGGCACACACACACACACACACACACACACACGTGCACACACACACGTACGTACACACACACACACACACACACACACACACACACACACACACACACACACACACACACACACACACACACGCACAGAAGTAAAGCTTAGTCAGGCGGTGAGACAGTTCCACCGATATTCTATTTTTCCAAGGCAGACCAGTGTAAATATCGGAGAACTGGGGTTTATTCAAAAGTCACTGGCAGATTTGGTCGATGAGGTCACAGTGAATTGTTTTCTGGGCATTACAATTTGTTGTTCAGAATAAGGCCTAGAAAGAGTCGAAAATTGTGACGCCGGAGAGACAGATGATTCAGTCTGTCGTTGTTCTCTTGAAGCCAGGGTTCCTGGTTCCAGGGTTTTTCACTTTTGTTGATTCTGGCGGCTCCTGTGGACAAAAGCAGTAGAGCACCACTGCCTAACTGCCGCAAAGTGCTCGATGTTTGTTTTGCTAGCGAGTGAAACAAAGATGTAAAGCAGCATCGCCACTGCTCAGCTGCTGAGAGGCAGGCAACTCTGGAGGAGAGACTTTGGTAGAGAGCCAGACCTTCCAGAGCCGTTTACCGACAAAAGGAGAGCTTTGAGCGGTTTATCTTCAAGCCTGCAGTGGAGGTGACCTCCTTTGTCTGGTGTTTATGTTCTATAATGTTGACTGCTGACTGGAGCTGGAGGGGGAATGTACCTTACTTTGTGAACATAGCTTAACAGTGAGGAGAGGGGGGAAAAAGAAGACCCGAACTCTCTGGTGAGTGCTGATTTTAGTGAGAGTCGACCTAAATTCAAACACAGACACACACCATTGGCATGCCGTTGTTAGCTACCTTATGGCTAATGTACAAGATTACAAGTAATCTGGCTGTTTTTTGGCAAAAAACACTCCTGCAGGTAATGGGATAAACATATTGACGAACGCCGGTGGTGAACACACAACTTAAAAACCATGTGGCTCATGCAAAAATGTTCACGGACGAGGACTTTATGTTAAGTCTCGTCTGCCGACTTCTTTACTCATGCTCTCCCTTCAATTATACAGGAGCGTGAGTACACAACTCAACAAAATAGACAACAAAGGTCTAGTCCTCCTTAGACATTCTGATAAGAAAATGTACGACAATATATATTTAAGAATAGATCCTTATAGAGAGCCACCAGCCGAGGCGGTGGAGAGACAGCAGGGTTCCAGACAGAGTCTTGCTTCGTCAATCAGTCTTTTTTATCTCTTGCAGGATTTCTGCAGGGTTCAAATTTAAGACTTTTCATCCACACAGAGAACGCAATTTAATTCCCATATTGCGATTGGAAGTATAATGTAAAGCCACTGGAGACAATATGGACAGGAATTACTACACTTCTTCTTAAAACTTCCTGCCGGGCAGTATATTGTAATTATTCCTAATCAAATAAATGCAACCTGTTCTCAAATAAGCAGCAGAATGAAAGTGTCAATCAAAATGAAAATGATTTATCAATTATCGATGTTTTTCATTTACTTCCTATCATACTCAATTATCATTCTCATTCTGTCATTTGATAGTATTTTTTTTGTTCGCTATAAAAAATACAAAATTCAGATTGCTATCAGTATAAACAACATCATATGTAACTAAATGTAAATGTATATAAGACCTGGCATCTTTGACATAAAGTACAGTCACAAAATCTATCGTTTATAAATGTGTAACATCTCCAAACAGCCTGCAACATGGTTCAAGAAACATTTTGACTAACCATCTAACCCACAGAAGGCAAAACTAAATGTGTAACACAATGAAATGTGAGACTTATATCCCTAAGATCCCTTATATCTAAGTTTATAAGGAAACTGAATTCAATGTTTTTTAACATCTTTTAAGATACCCCCTCTTACCTCTGATCAGACTTTCAACGTAAGGAGAAGCACAAATCATCAAAATCCCTTGTAAGGGGGCTGGTTTCACTTTATGTGACGGAGTTCAGAGCAACAGTGAAGAGTTCAGCTGCTGCTCCTCAAAACCAAGAGAGAGGCCAGTGATAAGGGGGAATCATTTTGGTGGCGTTCAAATCCTGACACAGTAAAGAGATTATAGATTATATAGATTATAGATCTCCCAGCTGGCCAAGGAGCTCTGAAGAAACCCTCAAGACGAGCTGGAGGAAGCTGCTGGATAAAAGGACATCTGGCCTGTTCTGCTCGCCCTGCTGTCACTGCGACTCCGACCCAGAAAAGCAGCATGTGGTTGGAGGACCAGATACATGTTCAATTCGACAATAATCACTGCGACAGACTCATTTTCTGTCAACTCACTATCAGAGTCAAAACGTACCTGTCGTAATCCCCATCATCGACAGCGGTACCAAACTCGATGAGGCCTTCGTCCAGCGTGTAGGAGACAGTGTTGACGCCCTCCGTCACGATCACGTCCGTCTTCCCATCGGCTCTCTCTAGATCTACGATGTCTCCCTGACGAAGAGAGGCGAAACCAGTTAGTTTATCTTTTATATACTTTGTTGTAAAGGATGAAAGATCTTGCATGGATCTACTGTAAATTACATCTGACGCTGTTCATACTTATAGCATTTTTAGCCTTATATTGAAGAAAAAAAAGTTAAAAAACAGGAGAAAAAAAAACATTTATATTTCTGTATTTTTTAAATATTTCTTACACAAATTAAAAATCATGACTAAAGCTTCTTTTCAATATGTTATTTTCAAGCAATAACATAAGTGTCCACTAAGGCGGGTACATGCTTCGAAGTACAAACTTGAGGTGCATTTTCCGTTTCATGTTCCCCGAATACTACTCCATTTAAATCCAGATGGAAATATAGTGCAGCTACAGCTACAAATGACTTCTGAGATAAAGATTGTACATACAAAACATATCATCTTATACACGTATGTGTGTTTAATATGATGCACTGTTATAGATTAAACTACCTAACAGAATATCGAATAGTTCAAATAAGCCAATTTTTCTGCATTAATACATTTTCCTATTTGTACTTATATAACATTGTGAATGAAGGCGTTAGCTGACCAGATCATTTTTAAGGTGTACTATTAAAACATTTTAAAACGGTTTATTTTTTCCACTAAGATGCTGTAAATATTCACATATAGCTTTAACTCTAATGAGTTAGCTCCCATCAAACATGTACAACATCAGTTATTTGCACTATAAGATATCTGTTTGTCTGCAAAACACAGTTTTCTGTCTTGTTCTGTCTGCTTTTTATTATTAATCAGTAAAACCAGTTCTCAGTTGCTCCACAAGTTTTAGAAACTCGTTCCTGCCGAGGGCGAGAAACTGCTCCGGGACGGCAGCTCTGGAAACACTCGCTCAGTCAGCTGTGCGCTGAGCACAGAGACATAAAGCTCGAGGAAAGTACAAGTGAAACAAGTGGTCTGGGGATAAAAACAGAAACTATTGAAACTATTGATTGCAAACACAACCACAACAAATGGGCCAGAGGCAGAAACTTTTTGCCTCTATTGGTGTGTTTTTACACTGGCGCTGCCCTTTGTTGTCTATGTTACTGTAAAAAGGCCAATTTGAGTCCTGGTTAACTGTGAAATCACATACGGTGGAACCCTTTCATGTCATGTCAATTTGTAACATGACAGAGATGTTTCTTGTTGCTCTAAACTCGCGCACAATACAGACAACAAAGTCGCACCTTGATGGGGAACATGGTGATGCTCTCCGGGCTGTCGATGCTGTACCAGATGCAGAGGTTCCCCCTGTTCTGGGCGACCACCACATCGCTGCCCGGCACCCACTGAACGTAGGAGCAGAAACTCAGCACCGTCGTCTTCACGCCGGACCCTATGTCGTACAGATGGAGCTGAGGAGGAAAGGGGAGGGAGATACAGAAAAGAAAAAAAAGGAAAATTGTTCTGACCTCATCAGAGGAGTGTAGTGAGAAGATCCACACCACTCTCATACAGTATCTGTCCATTCAATATGAAGCTAGAGTCGGGAGATAGTTAGCTGAGGTTAGCATGACGACCTGGAATGGAAGGAAACAGCTACCCGGACTCTGTCCAAAGTAACAAAATCTGCCTACCACAGCTTTAAAGCTCACTAAGTATCATGCTGTGTCTTATTATATCCCAGCGGGACATAACAGTAATTTCAAGTGATACATTTGATTACATCAATGCAACTTAGACGCAGATAAGTGGCATACGACTGAGAGGACGATTAGCCAATTAAAAATCATTAATCAGTTTAAGTTCATTTTAAATGTCGAGTGTCCGTGTGCACTACAGGTCTGATGGTTCTGACTGAAACCAAATAAAGAGGACTGAACAGCCTCCTGCAGCAAAAAACAATCAAAAACTACATCGCTGCCTACTGCAGAGGCTGACAAAATACTTAATAGTAAGACTTTTTAATACATTCTAATCCGTTCTTTCCATCATCTTCTAAAACAGAAGTTAATGCTTTAAAAGGATTTTCAAGGCCCATAGAGACCCTGAGCTGGTGCTATGACAAGCTAAGCTAACAGGCTCCTGGGCCCCAGCTTCATGTTGCATTAACAGATATGGTTGATCTTTCGCCAACTCCTAATTCAATGGTAGGAAAGTGCAGGAAAGTATTGGTTTTTTTTGGGTTTTTTTTCAAATGTCCAACCACATAACAGTTCAAGAGTTTAGAATTGCTTGATTCAGTGCAGTCAGATGGGCAAGATGACTGGTCTATTATTGAGTAATCTCTCATAGAAAGAACTCCTTATAAAAATCTTTTATAAAGGAGTTGAAAAAAAAAACCGTTTTGTACATAGAGAACAAAACACTGTACAACAGTTCAACCAAAGGGCAAAAGATCTCTGAGAATAAGAAAATAAGAAATGAGCGACACTGGACAAAGAAATCAGGAGGCAGACTTTAGTCTGGCTGTGCTTATTTTTCAATTCCCTGTCTTGTAAAGTTTAAGTTTACATTACCACTTGAGGAAAAATCCTTCCCACTGGCTCCATATGTGCACTCGCACAGCAATGTATTCTCCTCTGATGAATAAAGATTATGTATACTCTATAAGCTACAAAGGCTCCTCAAGCACTTAATATGTATGTGAGAGACCGCCTGCTGCTGTAATCAGCTGCTTTAATATCCTCCACCACCACCACCACCACCTCCACCATTTTTAATAATGCTCCGTCTATAGTTTCACCCTGGAGCTCAGCTGGCCAAGTTTTAATTCAATGAAGACGAGCAGCCTGTTGATAAGTTCACTTGAAAGCAAGTTTCAATTAAGGAGACATTTCACAACTTGACTTTTTATGATTTCTTATGGATGTGAAGTGTAATAAATCTGTGCTATGAATGTGAATATGTAAAAATGTGAAATAGTATAAATCCCTTTCAGTATATTCAGCTGCTCATACACACTTACATATCCGACAATCTGTCTCACTAAAGCTCATTTTGTACAAACTGAAAAAATGTAGCACTAAAAAATATAATTCATATATATATATATATGTATATATATATA
>CAEMYA010000645.1:405173-418989 GCA_903131615.1 Diplodus sargus | reverse complement strand
TATATATATATAGTATTTTAATATCATTATGTTCTATACAAGAGCAGACAAAGTTTGAAACCACTGAGGGATTCCCAATTACCAGAGTTCTCCATGTCATTGCCCCGGGACTCGAACATCAAACTGTTTCATTACCCCGAGGCAACAACTGACAACAGCTCGCTGTCACTCTCATCCTGCACACGGCTCCTCAAAACATGAACCTCAGCACGGCCAAAGCGTATAACAGAACAACACTGACATCTTTCATGGATGTTTTTTTTTTCTTGATAACGGGGTGGAAAATGTGAAATGTGTCTCCACGTAAATTAGTGTAGGCGAGGAACTGGAGAAATAAAAAACGAATGCAAGAAATCATCACCAACGTGACGATATGTTGTGCTTTACAGGTATTACTTTTGCACTAGAGTACCTGAAAGATTTTTTACTGGGTTTAAGCAGTTTCTACTATAACACAGCAATGAGTGAGAAAAGTCCAAACTGCTTCAAACATTTCTGTTCCATTTCAATGTCTGTATTTGGTCATTTTAAAACAATGAAGGATAAATTCAGGGAGCTTTCGTGATGTTTTGGTGTTAACTCAAGTAGATGCCCAACGTATTAAGATAAGGTCACTAACAAATTTGATTTTAACTATTAGTTTGAATGAAGACAAATTTCAGAAATAAGGAAAAAGGAGATAAAGAGAGTGATGTTTGACGTTTTAACAGGAATACAAGTGTAGTAATCTTGTTAGACCAACCTGAACAAGATCCAACCTGGGGCTACTGTAGGAGGCGAAACAAATTGGATAAAACAGCCGAAAAAAAAAATATATATATATCTTCGACCAAATTAAATCTATTTTTGGATGATTGGTAGTTGGCAATTTTTGCTTTCATTCAAGTATCTTAAAATTATTCAAATAAAACATGGAAAGTAGACGTTGCTTCGTTTAAAGGGGACACAATCCCTGGACTAAAGGACTTAAACAAAGTTTTAAACATGACTTCTTTGCACTTGTTTTGTTTTGTTTGCACCTCTTGAAAGATATAATTTCTAACATTTCCACAGAAAAACGTTTCTGCCTCTGATAGATTTTTATGTACAATGGTGGTAATTTAACAAAGAAGACAACAACTCCCAGGACCCTCACGCTACTTCACGTATCATCGACCTACGTCTTTCAATTTCATTGTTTTGCTTGAGAAAGAAGTTAGATACTGTGCAATTAAATGTTAAATGAAGAAGAGATGAAATGTCACCTCGACTGTGTACTTGTATGTGGATGGGTTAGCATCAAGTTCTATCCCCCTGTGGACTACCATAAATTTAGCAGTATGGATGTCACTGTCTTGGTTTTCTGGAGCAAGATGTGACCATACTTGGACGAGAGGGTGGAGCTGGGGAGGATATCCGGATTGGAACCTACTGAGAACCCGAGGACATGCGGTGGCAGCGCCTTGTCAATCACAAGAAAGACACGCCCAAAAGCATCCCCTGACTTATCGTCTATTTCACACTAAATAGGACCATAATTTACAAAATGAACATCATCCTGTGATGAAGAAGACTTTAAGACTACAGATTGGGACCATAAACCCATTAGGAAATGGTTAACTGAGGTAATAAATCAAGTGAGAATAAACTCACATACGATCGGGTTCTTCTTGAGTTGCCTCCTGCTGGCCATTAGAAAGAATACACGTCTGCAGTGGCTTTACTTTTCAGACTTGGAAGCACCGACCAAAACGGCCACAAGACATGTTTTGGGCGACGGTCGCGGCCATAACCCTAGTCATGTTCTAACAAATGTGCAGATTTTTCTACTTTACCAATCATCATCCTGTCTATCATTCGCCCCTCTCCGCCTTCCAGCCTCTCTCTCTCCAGCAATCCCTCAGGGTGCTGAGGTTTCTCTCTCACCCGCAGCTTCTTGTCCCTGAACAGCAGTTTGCGTCCGGTTTCATTGAGCTCCAGCCAGTCAATCTTGGAGTCGTGGCTGAGGGTTCCCAGATTGTAGCCCCCGGCCAAGTCCACTGAGGGGAGGAAAAGAAAAAGGACAACTGAGCAGCGGTCAGACTGCCACTGTGCCAATGCATCTGACTAAAATTGGCCTTTTATTCAAGACTAGAAATCAGGCAGTCATTTATAATTATTACTGATTCTATCAGGCAGAGTGAGTGGTTTCTCGACTCTTAACTCACCGGCTCTGGGACCAAGATCGTATTATTAGTCGGTTCATATCAGACCTACATCAACTTTTTAATTAAAATGGAGCGCGGTCCAGTCAGTGCAAGAGATACAGTTCAGCTGATGATCTACAGCAATGGCTGTGGCTGCAGCAGGCCAGGACTTCATATCATATTATTGTGGTGAGTAAGAGACACGAGCTGGCCGTAATATAGTGATGATAACACATCAGCATGTTCTCCAATCAAAAGGCATTTCACAATCCCACGGCACAAAATGAACATTTAAATCCGCAGGAGTCGACAGCGCTGCTGATGACTCACTATTCCTCGGTCAGGTACGGAGAACTATTGTTCTGAAAATACACCAGCTAAGCTGTTCTCTCGCTTTGGAACAAAAGCTCATCACCCACGGCAGATTTAAAACCACATTTGGCATTTAAGGATGAGGCTGGCATTATTCTGCGGTTGGCTCCATTGTTGTCCGCAAACACACTGGTGAGCCAAACTGTTGCGCTGTGTCTGACATAGTCTTTCAGCTTATTTTGAGAGAATCAATCAGTGCGTATTAATCCGCTACGCCTGATGAGGATTTGTTTCACTTTAATGTAAAGCACTTGCGATTTAGAGGGAGTAAAACCAGCAGTGTGGGTGAAAAGGCTTTGTTTTGAACCTTTAAAGGGACAGCCCACCCCAAAACTAAAAATACATATTTTCCCCCTTACATGTAGTTCTACCTATCCATCTTGTTTTGGTGCGAGTTGCTGAGTTTTGGAGAAATGTCTGCCCTCTCTCAATTTTCATAGATAAAAAAACGAATGCTCAAAGTGCAAATAAAAAATAAAAAAAACATCTGAAAAACTCAACAGGAACGTCTGAGGCTGACCCATCGTTTCATGTAAGCACTACTGTGTTTCTGCAACATTAGCTAGCCTTTCCTCCATGAGTACAAGGCACGCTTCCTCCTGGGCAGTGATACAGAAAGAAAATAGCTCCTACATAAAACTGCTCACAACAACAACGTCTGTGGATTACCTCGAGTAACCGGGTCATGATTTTTGGGGGAGACATTGCTTTTTTTTTAGCTTTTAGCACCAGAAGCTGAGTAACATTTTCATTACACTGGAGAGAAGGCAGACATTTCTAAGGCTGACATCTCCAAAACAAGGTAGCTCACACCAAAACAATCTACACGAATAAACAGCACTGCAGGTAAGAGGAAAACAATGTGTTTTTGATTTATTTTGGGGTGATCTGTCCCTTTAACCTAGGTGTCAAATCAGACCTCTTGTTACTACATAGCTACAACAGACAAACATACATTCTTACCAACAGCAATGGTCTTTATGTCAATCAGATACGCAAGCTTCTTGTTGTCTTCAACGCCTCTCTGCTTCCTCTCATTTATCCGGACGCTACAAACACAAACACGGGTTTGAAAAAACATTAATCAGTATGACATAGCTGACTTGACACTGATTTAACAATTCTAAATCCAGTGTCAGCTCAGCTTAATTGGCTTCAGCTGCTGTTCATCCTACTGGAAATCCCAGGACAGCCCTGATCATGATGTTGTCATGCTACAGTGTCCAGCCAGAGGCGAGGAGCAGTCAGAGTGTCCTGAGACCTGCTGACGGCCATTAGTCATTCACCTGGGAGCTGTCAGCCCTGACACTTTTGACAGGGCTGAATATTTAAAAACGAATGTGTGCTGACTGGCAGGCGCTGACCCTGACACGATACATGATGCCTGCACGGCTCAATGCAGCCACCTAATGGACAGAGCCGGAAATACACAGTCTGTTTGGGAACGATCATGGATTGTGGTCTTTTTGTCACGTATCACATTTTCCATCATCTAAAAACACCTTCCTTGCAGTCACCTTGGAGATGCAAACAGATACCATCTTAAATTGCAGTCAGAAAGATTATAATAGATAACGACCCCAAATTGTTACATGTACATCTAGAAACGGCTATTTCTTCCTATCTTATTACTCTAAACTGTCACTAAAAAAGGCAATTTTGTACATTTAACGGTGACAAATGGCATCAACAGATTGATTTGAAATTGAGCCGATTTGAACTAAACTAAAACTAACTTTTTTAAAATGTATTTTTTGTACTGCATTTATTGCACTTTTGTACAAAATAAAGAAATACAGCATAGTTCATTCAAACCTCTACACACATATACACATATAGAGAAATTTCTAATAACAATTACATAAAATAGGTTAAAATCAGTAAAAAAGAAAAGAAATAACAGGGGTTTTATTAAAATACAGCCTAAAAAAGCCCATAACACACATTTATACGTGATGAAATCCGGACTGAAATAAAATGTGACGTAATTATCAACTTCCAGGGTCCCTTCTTTGCCGCTGTTATGGTGTTTATATTCTTAATATCCAAATATTCTGTCAGGAGCATATGAAATACAGATACATAAGCGGTAAAGGAAGCTCTGAAACTGCTTTTAAAGTAGATTCACCCAAAAATCCTGACATTTTATTATTTTGGTTGATAAAATGTCTATATTTGTATATCAGGACATCTAAATTCAATGATTTTTTCAAACAAAGAAAACAATCAGTAGATTGGTACTATCTTTCTGACTTATCAATGTTTCTTCTTTGGAAGCAGACAAACCGGTTGTGGTGTCACCGATCCAGCCTCGTAAAAAGGTGTGTTTGTTTAGTGTAACTGGACCTACCTGATGAGGTGGGGGTTCATAAATTCTGTTCTGACTGATCCCAGGATCTCGTTGTTGCTGTATTCCACCAGGCTCAGCTCCCCAGCATTAAAAATCATACACACCTGGAACAGAAAACACAGCAGAGGAAAATATGATGGGAGCAGTGGGTAAGGGATGTTGATAGCCGATTAGACTTAACAGACCTAACAGACTTGACCATCAGCAGATAGTTTCATTAGTAGACTGGCTGTGTGTCAGGCTAAAATCACATATCCACTATCATAAAATCCTGTGCTTTTTTCTTTGCTTTTACACTGAAAAGCAAACCATGCCAGAGTCCACTTGACAGCAGACCGAGACAGTTCGATCGTTTGGTCCACACAAGGGCTCAACTGACAGCTTTCACTGGGGCACAAATGAAGCAGATCTACCTGGCAAATGAGCCTGATTTCCCCTAATCTAACAGGTGAGCTGTGAGAAGTACCCAAAGACAAGATCGGACCTGCAACACAACCCACACTCTAACGGTAGTGTAATTATACACTACAGTTTATTGCTCCTTGGCAAGTACTAGTCTAAACCGGTTGAAGTGTGACACAACAGCCTTCTCAGCAATACTCTTCACACAGCCACTGCACTCACTGTTTCATTTTCAAAGAAGAATTTCTCGTTTCCCCCAGAACCGGGCCAAGGCACCTGAAAGAGAGGCAGCAGAAACAGGCCTTCAGTTCAAACGGTGGAGCAATGCTCACCGCAGATCATACAGTGACACAGGCCGATCACTTCACTTCCTGTTTACTGTGACAAGTAAACAATGAGCCAAGTATGTGTGAGGGCAGTTTTACCAAATATATCTTCTCCAGGCTTTTGATACAATATTTAGAATGAGATTTGTCTCTATTGTATCGGTATCCAGGCTTGGAGCAGAATACTTTAAAATGTGGCCAGTTAATGAAAACGAATGACGTGGCTATTTCAGCATATTAGTGAAGTAATCCAAAACAACAACAACTATTGTATCAATCTGAATACTTCTGGATTAAACTCTGTAAATATTGTACCTTAACTTAAACATTGGACACATGCAAACTCCCTTTTTCTTTTCTCTTTAATTATCTCAAAACATTTTTAAAGGCAATAAAATGCATGAAGCGTTTTAAACATTTAGATTATATTTCAAAAACATGATAAAAATCCTTAAAAAATTAACTATAATTTAATAACACTTTTTTATTTACCAATGTATTACAGGCTGTTTCTAGTTACTTATTCTTTATTATCTGATTGCATAGTCTTGACTATATGTAATCTGTTACTACCCGACCCTGACTGGGATGGAGGAAGATGTCTCAGACGTAATGTAGGTGCTGACTACAAACAAAGCTCATGACATCATAACAATGTTATGTTTGGAACACACGTATGTTGACGTAAACACGTATGTAACGCTGTGGTCCTCCCCTCTCACTGAAGGTACATAGTGCAGAAACAAGTGACAGAGACACCGTTCACCCTGCAGCCAGTCACTGTACCATCGACATGATTCTGAGGCTGATATTTCAGGGTTAAAAAAGTTTGAATCCCACCTCGCTCAGTTTATTTGAAAGCAGGTCTCCCAGCAGAAGAGTTTCGGAGGTGTGAGCCACCAGGTAGCGATCTTTCCCCATGATTTTGACTTCCTCTATCTCGTAGCCATAATAGGACTTCAGGACGACCCGAGTTCCCGTAGAGAGGTTCCTCACTATCACCTATGTGAGGAGGGAAAAAGTGAATAAAGTAAGCCAACGCTTTGTTCATATTTGGCAAACAATAAGGGCGAAAGTGATGCATTCGAGAGATATGGAATTTTAGTGACCAAGGTCTTAAAGTTTATTTACACACAATGGATTTAACTTGCCTTTAAAACACCACTTTGTTAACTCAGAATGGGAGAATCAGAGAGAAAAACTGTCAACACTGTCAGCACTCAGTTACAATAGGAGTGAAAAAGAAAAAGAGTTGCTTCTGAACTTTTGGCTGGAAAATGTAATTACACATCAGCCGCCTCATTAGCAGACAGAATTACTTTCCCAATCATCATCTCATCAATCTAAATATTTATCTTTATTTTTTTTCAAGACAGAGGCAAAATCAATTTATGTACTAATTAACTTTGGATATTTATTGTTAATCAGAAAATCCTAGATTGGGTTCAAAGGCCATTTTTGCACATTTCCATCCGTCGTCTTTCCAGAATTATTATTCTCTTTCAGTTTGGACCAAAAACAAGCACATTGTCTCGCAGCTTTCAAGGTTTTCAGTACAAATAATATAACACAGCATGTGCTCTCAGGAAAGACAGCAGACATTTATTTACATTTTGTTCAAAACTCAAATACCAAATTATGCTAAATAAAGAAATAGAGAGATTTCTAGCAGATATGGTTCTTGTCTTCTCGTCAGATGGCCTTCACACAAAATGCCGGAAACCAACTCAGTTATCAGTTATAAATGATTGTTATTGCCCGCACATTCGCTCCATGCCACGGATGTTTAATGATGACAGCGTTGTGATGTTGCTCGGGTCTCTATCAGGTCAGAATTTTGGAAAACTAGGCAACGATAAGCTGACGAGCTCCATGACAGCAGGTGTGGTAGCTGATCTTGACCACTCAGGGTGATAAACATTAGCTAAGAAGAATTAACTAATAAAATAAAAAAAGTTATATACAAATGCAAAACATAGATCTTAACAACTGTATATATATACAATAAATCTGATTCCTCATCCAATATATCAGTATCTACATCATGTATGCTCAGAGTATATCAAATTAGCAGAAAAAGGGTAGAAACCTTGAATCAAGGCAGAGAAAATGAGTTTGAACACCCTTCTGTAAAAAGTTGTAAAAAGCTGTTCAAATCAAAATAAGAAAGATTCTTATCACACCTGTTTTATTTATAAAAATGTTAAGTGCTCATTTTTACAAATATGTGTTTAACATTATTATGGACAATCGTAATACCACCACTATTTTGGACTAAGTGAGCAGGTGTTGCCTTTATTCATTGAAGCTGTTTTCTGATTTTCTGACTGTTGATATTACACAATCAGCTGGCCCTCTGTCCGCTGGCAGAGACCAAAGTGAAGGCTGGAATTTATTAGCTTGGTCTTGACTTCTACTCATTGTTGCGCACTTAAAGACACTGGGGTTTTTCTTTGGTTAAGACGCGTGATTAAGCGTCGATGTTTTCTAATTGCCTCTACCTGGCTCAGGCCGACGTAGGTCATCTCAAACTTGTTCTTATAGATGGTTCTCCGCAAGCAGCAGTCAAACAGCTCCACTCCTCCACACAGTGTTCCCTGTCAACACACACAGCACAAATAAATGCATTAAACACCATGCACCTTATTACAGATGAGTGTTTTGGGTTTCTTTTTAGTTATTTGATGGTAATAGCAGCTTAATTAACGTATGTAGGTTTTTCCAGCTTCTTAAGAGTGAAGCTCAAACACTTTTCAAGCACTTTTCAAGGTTCATATACCAACATTTTCCAGCCTTTATCATCACATCTAAATTGCTACTTTATACCCACTGCAACCAATGATTGTTGCCACTTTGTTTATTTCATCATCTGTTCATAACTTTGTATGTTTTGATCAAGATTATTGAATGCTTGCCAACTTGAACACCAGGAGACAACAAACAAATATAAAGACGATATCGTTTCCTTCAAAATATTACATTCCTTTGATGATAAAGTGTCGATTAACACAGCAGAATTGACTGAAAATCAAGCATTTTTCTGGTAGTATATTCAAATTCAAGCGTACCCCTAACCTTGAAAACATAACAGAAAATTCCAAGAATTTTGCGCGAACACTGTGATGGATAAAGTATTTACAGCACAGAGGCGTGATCCGTCTTTCTTCCAGGCCAAGCTGGTGATGGTGTAGAGGTTGACGATCTCTTTGGGCTTGGCCTCGTCCCACACTCCTCTCCTGGGAGCCCAGTTGAACACCCGCAGCCTGAGCGAAACATCAGGAAGAGGAAAATCAACTCAATTATCTGAGAGGACCATTATAAACGGTGCCTGAGGTGCCTCTTTGAGCTGACAGGTATCATAGCACCGTCTGTAAATCACCTGGGAGACCAAGATACTGACCGGTCGTAACTGCCGAAGACGACCGACTGCCCGCTGGGGCTGGTGGCGGCCACGGTGAACTCCCTCTCCGTGCGGTCGCGGGTGTAGTCGAAGGTCTGCAGGATGTGACCCTCTCTGCCGTAGGCCACCACCTTCTTGTCGCAGCCGCCCACCACGATGCTGTTTGCACCCCAGGCCAGAGCGTAGGGCGGGCACGGGTGTATCAACAGCTTACCCTGCGTCAGAGTGCGTCAGAGTGTGAAATGTGATCAATTCAACTGTAAGATCAGAGAATACAGTTACGTAACACGGTGATAGACATCGATGTGTGAGGCTGCCAGTACCTGAGACTCCCCTGATCCTTCGTCATCGAAGAAGTAACGCACGACGGTGCCGTCAGCGTGGCCGGACAGGATGCCTTTAGCAGAAATGCTGAAACAAAAAAACATACAAATAGAGAATACCACAGAAGAAGAAAGTAGGTTATTTGGGGGATTTTGAGAGTATCCATCTTTTCCTCTTTTTCCCCCAAATGTTTTGGGAATTAAAAAAACAACACAGCACCTTCTAGTCAATATACTTACAATTCAAAAATGTGACATTACGTGAAATGACATTAAATATAAATATGCATTTACTTGGAAGCTAATGAGACAACGCAGGACTCGGTGCCGTAGATGGTTGATGACTTGTTTGTCTGAGTGTTGGCGAGGCGAACCTATGAGAAAAAAATAGAACAACTTTTCTTTTACCAAAAAAACAGAAATCAAATGCTTACATCTTTGCACCAAGTGAGATGAACGTTGTTAAAAACAGTTCAGTAAAACTCAAAATGTGTCTGTTTTTGTGTCAACAAGTTGTTTAAAGCCAAAAAATATCATCACGGACAAATTGATCTGATGCAATAATTAGACTACAAAGAACTCATATGTGCATTAAAAAATTGAAAAACACTGTTAGCACTACAACATTCACTCCCACTGTATCTGCTGCCCTGCTGATACTTCTTTAACACTCAAACCAATTATAATACATGAACAAAATGTATGTATATAAACTGTGACATAATGATTCCTTTTATTGAGCAGAGGTGGAACATGTTGCTGACTTGCCTTTCCATCCACCAATCCGTAGACAATTGCATGTTCTGCAGGCCACAGCAGGCAGGTCACAGCACTCTGCAACACAGTGGATAAAATCCTGCTTTAAAGAGACGTCAGGAAGTCGGAAATTGAAACTTTCTACTGGAAAATAATCTTTTCACCCATGAAAATAGAATTAGAGTTAGGATCCTATGCAGGGGCCCCGACAGCCAAGATCTCCCACCTCCTTACCTCCAAAACATACATATTTAATTACATACAATTAACACTAAAGCAGCAGCCGGAACTGAACCACCTATGCAGCTTCTTCATGAGACATTTATGATCCCATATATGCTTTACAAGGCCTCAAGTCTACTACAACATCTGCAGAACATGCTGATTTACTGGCCAAACATCTTTTCATCAACATTAGCTTTTGCAGTGGTGACATTATTATCTTCTAAATGTCTGCTCGTGTTTACTTACTGTCTGAACAAACTTGTTGCAGATGGCTTTCTTGTCGCCCCTAGGAGAGAGAAGACAACACTGATACAAATCTGTTTGCATGGATGAATATGCATAAATTATAAAATCAGGATTATTGTCGGAGAAGAGACCAGCATCGAAAGGACATTACCAATCCTCCCCGATCCTGTAGACAAAGATGATGTTGTCGGACTGTCCGATGGCGATTTTGGTGGAGTCCGGAGAGAACGCCATGTCATTGACAACATAGCTCTGTTTTCCATACTGACAAAAGATGACATGGGACTAATGTTATTAATATAACACATACTCAGGGATTATCTAACCTGACACTGCTTATAGAAAAGTCTTTCAACAATATACTTGGAGACGCACTAGGCAGGACTTACAGGGATATATTACAACTTTTAATTACCCCTCAATCCTTACTTTAAAATAAAAGATATATATGTAAATCTATCTTTTATTTTAACGAGCAGGTAATAAGTAGCTAGTAATGTCTTTTATACTTTTCCAGATGAACGTCTGATGATCACACCATTTTAATTTCTAACTATGTTTTTCTGACTAACATCTGCAGGTCAGTTCATTGAAGTTTTTTATTATTTATTTTTTTTAAAGCTTTTTATATTTTCACAGTTTTTGCCAGACTGTTATACTTGTTCTTATACTTGACATTATATCCACATTACTGAAGATCGTAAATCAAAAACTGTGTTAATCGTCTGTGAAAGCATCAACAGTCATCCCTACAATAATATCCCAGGATTGATCGGTCCAAAAAAATGGTGACATTTGATTTTGTTGCCGAGTCCATGCATTTATGAAGTCCTTTCAGGATACTTCAAAAGACCAAAACATATATTGTGTGCTGTGATGTAGCTTAAAAACGTGGCGATATAATTTTAAGGCCCAGTCCTGATTCATCATCACAGGATCCTGCACATGTGTCAGTGTTTACGTCTGGAGTATTCTATGTGTACATTACTGATCTCTTCATTTGACTTGTTTAAATCTGTTGTATCATTTTACCTCAGAACAAATATTATGCTATCACTGACATCATTGTATATCATGAATATTTTTCTCATGATCGTCTTTCCCAAGGCTGCACCTCTTTTCTACTTTTGCTCCTGAGCAGATTGTCTGATTTTCTGTTGCAGCTGTGTCACGTTTTGTTTGCTACAGTGACTTTGTGTGTGAGACAGCATGAGGCTAGCTGCCCTCTCCTGCCTCACCTTGGAGTCCAGGGGTTTGGTGGAGAATTTGTCTCTCCTCTCTCCCTGCTCGTCATACAGCAGCACCACCCTGTCAACGGTGCACACGGCGAACTTGGTGTTGTTCGGCGCCCAGGCCGTGCATGTCACTTTGGCAGCACCCTCCTGTGAAGGCAGAGGAGACACACAGCGACGTTAACAAGTGATTAGCCGAGCATCTCTTTAGCTAACTTTAGCTGACTGTATTTACACACGTTCCGTTATGTTTTGTGACGGCACGGGCTCCATGGTAGATTTGACTGTTTTAAATGTTTAAGTTGATGGAATTTGCCTGGTAAAACCACTGCTAAAACAAATGCTTACAGTATTGTTGAGACTCACGCTTTAGCTAAGTTGTGGCGTATTAGCAATACTTTTATCAACTAAGGAACGTCAACGCACCACCGTTGCTAGCATGCAAAGTACTGTAAATTAACTGTAAAAATCTGAATTTAGAACTATTTAATCACGGATCAGTAAAGTCACGTCAATACCTATTAGATAAGAGGAAGTTAAAGTTTCGTTGCGCCTTTCGGTTCATGATATCAGTTAGATCATCACCGTTACACAGTTACACTGTAAGTTACACTGATGCTGCTCTCCATCAGCTAGCATTAGCTTACTTGTCACTGTGCTTACCTGGGGTGTTAATAGTGTCTTCAGGTGCTTCAGTTGCATTTTCGGTTTCTCTTCAGGAAGTTCGAACAGGGAATGGTGTTTATGATGCTAAGATGAAGCGGAAATATTTAGATAATGGACATTTTGTTGAGCAGCTCTACGGTAGCAGCTAGCAGGGAGGACATCTTTGTAGTAAACATAACTGTGATCTCCTTAGTTACCGCTTGGGCGGGGACTCGTGGTGCGTTTATAACCCTAGGAAACCGCAGAAGCTTTCACCGCGTCATTTTGTATTGAAAATAGCATAAAAACATCGCAAGAGCGGGAATGCTCTTTTCATGTCAGTTTGATAGCCTGGGTTATCATCTTAATTGATAGTTCATACGCTATCACACAATGTATCCATATATATATGTACAATACTAACATCTCTGGGTGAGCAGGAGGTGGTGAAGGAAAAAGAAAAGGAGTGGAGATGCCGGGGATTGAACCCGGGGCCTCATACATGCAAAGCATGCGCTCTACCACTGAGCTACATCCCCTTACATACACGTATTGCTGAAAGTGGCATACTTATAGTAGTTTCTATTGAATGCGTATGTTGTATAATGTAGTAGATATATTTCAACTGCTTGTCAGGTGTTAGACCGAGCTGTCCCGTCTGAAGCACATACCGGTATTCAAGGAAAACAAGCTGTCAGAATGATTCACAAAAAGTTGCATTTACAAAAAGTCAAAAGTATCTCGATTTTTGTACCTTGAATGTATCCCTGAAAACTGCACAAAGTTTTCATTTTCTAAGTAATTTGAAAAGGCTAATGTGAAACATGTTGTTAGCATGAAAACAGCAGCAGCACATTCTTTACAGTTTTTACTGCGACAGAGTTAGGCAGCAGTCGATACGTGAAAAATAAAAACAAGACATGCATATAGCAATAGTTATGACACCAAAGTTGTGGTCAAAAGGTTGTCTCTTAGATACAGGAAAGTATGGGGTCCGAAAAGGTCGACTGTATTGAAATACATGTAGATTGCACCCTTAAAACAATAACTGCAATGCATTTAAAAGGTACATTTAGACCAACGGACCATCAAGTACTGACCAATAATCACATGGATATTGACTGTAAACTGTACACTTTTGAAGAAGCAATTCTGCTATTTTACACTACCATTTTTTGGAAGTCACTGTTGTACTTGTTCACTACATTTATTTGACAGATCTTTCATCGCAAACCAAACTTATCTTGACCCACATCAGCATCCTAGTGGGGGCAAAAGGAATTCCAGCTGTTGAGAAGTTGCTGCATATGGTTGCTGCATATGGTTGGCCTCCCAACTTCCCGCGAACGTGGTGACGTATCAGTGACGTAAAAA
>CAEMYA010000645.1:377448-403728 GCA_903131615.1 Diplodus sargus | reverse complement strand
CAGCGGCAGTTTTTGCTCAGACTCATCTGCATCCCCTGCCTCCTCGCGCGGCGTGTGTTTCACGTGGACACCGGTGCTCGTCACTATTTTGAATCGTCCACGAATTTTCCGGTTACAGCGGTCAGCATTAGATAGCATTTAAATTTAAAATGACAACGACGGGAAGCTTGATCCTAGAGGACGGGACGACGTTCAAAGGCCTCCTTTTTGGTGCCAATGTGTCAGTGTCGGGAGAAGTTGGTGAGTCCTTTTGAAATACAAGCTAATTTATCACGCCAAATGCAACACTTTAGCTAGCCCGTTCAAAATCGCGGCTGCCAAGGCAGCCGATTTTAAGTTGGCTTTTTTTAATTTATTTTTTTATGTTCGGGCATTTGATGTCACTTGACGCAACGTGCCGCGAGACTGATTCATCAGAGTTGCAAAGCGCCAAAACCCCGATAACTCACCGCCACTGTCCCCTCTGCCCGTGGGGACGTCTTGCCAAACTCCATTCAAACATCCACCACTTAAATCATCTTTTAGCTAACGTTGTCATCAGGCATGCGCGTACACCACATGACATTTCCTGTGTTCTTCTAAATGCCACTTCCAGAGAAACGGCAGCATTTGAATGTTAGTAGTTAACCACAATGTTGTATGATTTGGCAGGTGAATGTGTAGATAAGAAGGCATGGCAGACACCTGTTTGTATGAGTTGAACTGTGTTGTAATAACTGCGGCTGAAAGTGGGCCAGGCGTGCCGAATTAAAGATGAGGCGATATTGATTTTAGGAACAGCAATAGTTTGCTCTATGATGCATGTCCATGTGCCGGTTGGCAATGATTTGTTTAACCTAATGGGATTTTCAGCGTAGTTTGGCCGGACAAACTGCAGACAATAGAGTGGAATGTATCTCTGCATGTAGATTATTAGACTCTCCCACATCTGGATGCCATAATCCAGGCACATGATTACCTGTGGCTTTCAAAATGGCTGTAAACTAGAATCAACATATGAAAACAATTGAAGCTTTACTTAAGTTTTTTATTTATGTTGTTAGTCCCACACAAATACAGCTGTTGCTAAAGCATACAGACTGTAATGCAGTTATGACATGAATGAATGTGATAGGCATGACTGGATAATGTCCTGATGAATATTCTGTGTGTTTAGTGTTTCAGACGGGCATGGTGGGCTACCCCGAGGCTCTCACTGACCCGTCCTACCACTGCCAGCTGCTGACACTCACTTACCCACTGGTCGGCAACTATGGCATACCGAAAGACGAGGACGGAGAGTTTGGACTGAGCAAGGTGGGCAGTTATTTACTTTTTGTAAATGTTTTTATCGAATCACTAGAGTGTGGTAGAAGGTGTTGGGAGATGAAGAAACAAAGAAGAAACCTTTTGTCTTTGACCACAGTATTTCTTCATAGGCACCTTAAACTATTCTGAAATGAGTAAAAAAGAGGCTCCCTCATACAAACGCTCCACAGTGATGCTCTGTCTTGTATTTTTGTCGTCTTTCTCAGTGGTTTGAGTCATCAAAGATCCACGCTGCAGCTCTGATCATTGGCGAGCTGGCCGACAGTCCCAGTCACTGGAGCTCAGTCAAGTCGCTGGACCAGTGGCTCAAAGAGCAAGGTGTTCCTGGATTGCAAGGTCAGAAAATCTGAGTATAAGTAGACTAATACTGATATTTGAAGAGTAAATGGGTCACTGCAGAATTACATTTGAATTACATGTGGTGCAAAGGTTTTAACATTTTAAAAAAAGTGGCACTAAATATACAAAATATTCTTTTCACACAATTATTTTAGAAAAGAATAAGATACTTGCAAGCTTTTCAATTGAAGAGCTCAGCTGTAGATTTTAAATGATCTTTCTCTTCATAAACTCCAGGAATTGACACCCGTTGTCTGACCAAAAAAATCAGAGAGAAGGGCACCATGTTGGGGAAGCTGGTTGTGGACGGAACCCCTGAGGACAGTATTCCTCTTGATAACCCGGACCACAGGAACCTGGTCCAGGAGGTCTCCATGAAGGTAACCCACCCTTAGTTTATTACCAGTGTGAAGTTTAAGTTCAAGCCTGAATACTACACATTGTCAGTAAGATAGGAAGTATATCACACAGGTTTGAAGTAAAGAAATTCAAATGATTTGTTACATTGTTCTTATTCTGGTTACTTCTCCTCTGATTGTCTCCAGGAGCCCAGAGTTTTCAACCCCACAGGTAGTTTGCGGATCACAGTGGTCGACTGCGGCATCAAATACAACCAGATCCGCTGCCTGGCTCAGAGAGGAGCCCGTGTTACTGTCGTACCTTGGGACCACCCACTGGATAGCGCAGGTCGGTCTCACACTTAGAGCAGCAAGTTGTTTGACTTGGGGATAAAGTCAGTACCCACTGTGTTTGAGGTGGTTTATAAGATGTAAGTGTTAGTTTCAAGAAAAACTCCCGTATGAGGTTATGTTGACAAAACTAAACAAACAAGGTCTCAGAGATGAAGTAGTTTATTGCTGCTTTGAAAGCTGCAAATTAAAAGTTCTACATCCTTGGCACAGTCAATTAAAGGCCAGTTTTGTTCACATATATTGACAATGTGATACATTTCCTTCATCAGTGGTAAGCATGGCGCTATTTTCCCCTTCTCTTTGGTAGATTTTGATGGTTTGTTTATCAGTAACGGTCCTGGAGATCCTCAGCTCTGTCAGAACACCATCAACAACGTGAGGAAGGTGGTCTGCGTGGAACACCCCAAGCCAGTTTTCGGTATTTGTCTCGGGCACCAGTTGCTCTCTTTAGTCATCGGATCGAAGACCTACAAGATGAAGTGAGTACCTTCGACCAAACACTTGTATACACCAAAATATGATTTGAATTGCAAAAAAAATCAAAATTTTAAGGTGATTTTATCACCATGGCCAATTTATCATACACATTTTCAGATGAGAAACTGTTTAATTTGTATTGCATTTACTTAATTTTTGCTGTAACTTATTTGGAAAACAATAAAAAATCTCTTAAATAATGCCTCAACAATTTGTTGTTAAACAGATACCTGTCAAATTTCCTTCAAATTTGTTCCAATTTCATGGAAACTGCTGGTTCCATTCACGTCTGTAGCTAAGCTAAGTCTCTTCCAAAGCTTGTAGAATATTTTTGGAACAGGACAAAGAGAGAAATGTGCCCTCAGTGACCTGAACCTGAGAACCTCTTCAAACCCCTTTGACGCACTCTAGAAACAGACATTGTGCACACACACTTTCTTTGGGAGAGTTGTGATGTGAACTGCAGATTTTGCTGTTCTCAGCAGTCTGGGCTCTCCTGTACGAGCAGCAGAGTGTCGGCCTGGTCGCCCCTTGTTATGAAAAAGACAAAACAAACAAGCCGGCACGCAAGACAAGGCGGTCGGCGCCTCGCTGTGCTGAACTCACAGCCACATCTGTGGGGTTGGGGAGGTTTTCTTTCCCCTGAGACTTCGCTGATGGCAGCTTTATCAGGCTCGGTGTGAAGGTCACAGTGGGCAGCCAGTGTTTCCCTTACTGCTTCCCTTCTGCTGGAATTTGGCATCTTGACCAACAAGGGCATTTGGGGATTGCAGTGAAATGTTATGATATAGAAAGTTTTCAAAGGTGTTCTTTGTAAGTTTCAACCAAAAAAGCTGACAGTAGACAGTTATCTGTGTATTTGTATTTAGGTTTTGATAGCTGCAATTTCAACCTGTTATAACAGTCTGTTTGGCAACGTTAACTGACATGTCAAAATACTGTAGTAATCCCAATTTTTTTTTTTAAGCACACTGGAAAAGCCTCTGTTAAGCCATTAAAATGTGGGATATCTCATAATTGAACCCTGAATGATGCAACAACTATTGCTACCACCCAGAAAAATGCCCCATAAATGTCTCTAGGTTAAGACTTTTGAATATGCATCTGCACCTACTATACCAGATACTGTTTTTGTTTTAAAAGCACATAATCAAGCAAACATGTCTGTCCAGTTCTCAGCAGCTGTTTGATTTTCCTCTCTTGTCTCAGGTACGGTAACCGCGGCCACAACCAGCCGTGCATCCACAAGGGAACAGATCGCTGCTACATCACCAGTCAGAACCATGGGTTCGCTGTCAACCCCGACACCCTGCCTAAAGACTGGGATGTCCTATTTACCAACGCTAATGATCATACCAATGAGGGAATCGTACACAACACTAAACCACTGTTCAGGTAACACGGCTCAGTGATAACAGCACCAGAAACAACAGGGGTTAATTGGAAAGCCGCCTTCATGCGAATGTGATTAAATTTGTTTTGATGCATTTTCTAGTGTTCAGTTCCACCCAGAGCACATGGCCGGACCCACAGACCTGGTCGGCTTGTTTGATATCTTCCTTGAAACTGTGAAAGACCACAAGGAGGGCAACGCTACCAGATCTGGTACACATTTCAGTCTTTTAAGGACACACTCTCACTTCACCTTCTTATGTAAACCTATATTGTTTCTCAGACCAAATAATGCATTTTAAAAGAATTCAAAGGCCAGCTATGTTTTTGAGACTTTCCTTACTTTCTGTCTGTTAAATCAAATATGTCTGGATTGCAATGTGACTTCCTGCGCATGCATGCAGGGCTTTACGCAGACAACCAGTTACATAAGTTCTGATGCTGTTGTAAGATTACTGGAGAAGGTTACTGGTACAAAAGAAGCAGATTCGATTATTATTTTGATGATGATTTTTTATTTTTTTTTCCAGTGAAGCAGCGTCTGATGGACCACCTCACCTACCAGGATTCTCCAAAGCCTGAAGAGGTATATCGACCCCGGAAGGTCCTCATCCTGGGCTCTGGAGGACTGTCCATCGGCCAGGCTGGGGAGTTCGACTATTCTGGCTCCCAGGTCTGTCATAACTACCTTCTGATAAGAGTAGTGCAGATATTCTAATGTAAAATGGAGTTATTTGGGATTCAGGTTTTAGGCTGGCATTTCACTTCTGGAGGTTTAATATGATTGTTTGGCTGCAAAATACCTCAGTTATGCTGTATTCAGCAGGCACACTGTAGTAGAGCATCGGGCATTACTCCAGCTAATGCTACTTAATTTGTTTTTGTTTCCAGGCTATCAAGGCTCTCAAGGAAGAGAATATCCAGACTGTGCTGATCAACCCCAATATTGCCACTGTCCAGACCTCCAAGGGCCTGGCTGACAAAGTCTACTTCCTGCCCATCACGCCGGAGTATGTCACTCAGGTACGGATGAGCTCCTTTGAATGTAACTGATAAGAGATGAGAGTAGTATGTGGAAAATACTGTTACTTTGAATCCTGTTATACATTCCTGGAAAGCATAACATTTTATTAGTCGCCAGTTAAAGTTTTGTTTTGTTTGATTTGTTTTTCTAAAACAAATTTCCTGTATCGCACTGAAATGCGACTTTGCTAGGTAATTTTTGTCTTACATTAATTGTAAGGAGATATTTTGTGATACTGTCAACACATTCTTACAGTAACTGTTTCCATGGTGCGTAACTTTTTCGCTCTTAGGTGATAAAGAACGAGCGTCCAGACGGTGTGCTGCTGACCTTTGGTGGTCAGACGGCTCTGAATTGCGGCGTGGAGCTGACGAAGCTGGGCGTCCTGGAGAAGTATGCAGTAAAGGTTCTGGGAACACCGGTGGCCTCCATCGAGATGACTGAAGACAGGAAGATCTTTGTGGAGAAAATGGAAGAGATCAATGAACACGTCGCTCCCAGTGAGGCGGCGCTGTCTGTGGAGCAGGCAAGGAGACATTCAGATTCCTTTTGTCCTAGAAGTTTTAGATTTTGTTTTTTCTTCAGGTCGTCTAAATATCTCTATTTAACTTTGGTTGTAGGCACTGGCAGCTGCAGAACGTATAGGCTACCCTGTCCTGGTTCGTTCAGCGTTCGCTCTCGGCGGTCTGGGTTCGGGCTTTGCCAACAACAGGGAGGAGCTGACCTCTCTGGTGACATCAGCCTTCGCTCACACCTCCCAGGTGCTGGTGGACAAATCCCTGAAAGGCTGGAAGGAGATCGAGTACGAGGTGGTCCGGGATGCCTACGACAACTGTATCACTGTGAGTAAAGAAGAGGAGGGTTTTTACGGGGAAATGCATCAAAACACCAAAGCAAATTGGTCTATGTGAAAACCTTCTTGGCCATAAAACTGATTCTAATTTTTATTTCGCATAAATACTTTATGTTACTTAACAGTATATGGGGATTGATTCGTTCTTCTTGTTCAGGTGTGTAATATGGAGAATATTGACCCTCTGGGCATCCATACTGGAGAATCCATCGTGGTGGCACCCAGTCAGACGCTCAACGACCACGAATACAACATGCTGAGGAACACAGCCATCAAAGTCATCAGACACCTCGGCATTGTAGGAGAGTGTAACATCCAGTACGCTCTGAACCCGGAATCTGAACAGGTAAGAACAGATCTAAAAAAATTCTAAAAAATGTTGTCCGTGTCCAGATTCTTTTACAATCTCTGTGTGTTGATGTTTTGCAGTACTACATCATCGAGGTGAATGCACGTCTGTCGCGGAGTTCGGCCCTGGCCAGTAAGGCGACAGGTTATCCTCTGGCCTACGTAGCCGCTAAACTGGGCCTGGGGATCCCGCTGCCACTGCTCAAGTACGTCTCTTGACTTTAAGGATAACAGATGAAATGCAGATGAATCAATACAAACAGCAGTAGTCTGTGAATATGGCTGAGGATTTAGCTTGTTTAAGATTTGAGGAGTGGTATATGTAGTTGTTTTATCAATTTACATGTTTTTTCATCTTCTCATTTTCTGTGTTATGTTTATTTGTTCTAGATTTTCTTACATTTGAATTTCTATTAAATTTTTGGATTTTTTAATTAATGACAAATCTGTAACTTGGCTTTCTGTAGGAATTCTGTGACCAACTCCACAACAGCCAACTTTGAGCCGAGTTTGGACTACTGTGTGGTGAAGGTGCCTCGCTGGGATCTCAGCAAGTTCCTCAGGGTCTCCACCAAGATCGGCAGCTCCATGAAGAGTGTTGGTAAGAAGCAGTCAAATCATTTTCTGCATCATTAATTGTATGCTTTGGCGCAGGGAAGAGGACTGCATCAGTGGCAGATCTTCACCGGTTCTTTTCTCGACAGGTGAGGTGATGGCTATTGGCCGTAGCTTTGAGGAGGCCTTCCAGAAAGCCCTGAGGATGGTGGATGAGAACTGTGTTGGCTTTGACCACACCATCAAGCCCGTCTCTGAAAAGGTAACAAGGAAAAAAGCAATTTGTTCGAATGTTTTGGCATTTTTTCCACAGCAATTTTGATGTGGTGTTCTCGAGGAATAAAAGTGCTTGTAACAGCCTTAAATCAGTAACTGCATTATTGAAATAATAAATCGCTATCTGACTGAATAGTTAGTTTCTTAGACAAGGAAATGGTCTCTGACCAGTTGAACTGAATTCTATACATCTCAATCTCAAATCCTACATTTATGTGAGTAAAATACACCAATATTTCCTTTAGAAAAAGGTCACAAAATGTGAAGTCACTCAAACCACAAAACCATGGTATTTTAAACTGGGCCACAAGATGGTGCTAATGAGCTACTGATCCAGGACTGATTAAGTACACCATCAGGTATATAATTCCATGAAGCAAAGCTTACTGAAACTTTGTACAGGAATCTTTGAGTCCATTTTAAGATGGTCATATTCTCCTCTGTGTGTGTGTGGCTGGTGTCATAAAAGATATACAGGTGTCAGATAAGCTGAACAGAGGCTCATAGTTTACAAATAACTAGCTAGGTAGTTGGATAGTTCTGTATCTTAATAGTCATGCCTCCTTCCTCTCTCCCTCTCTGCTCAACAGGAGCTGCAGACTCCGACAGACAAGCGCATCTTTGTATTGGCGTCCGCATTCAGAACCGGCTACACGGTGGACCAGCTGTACGAGCTCACCAAGATCGACCGCTGGTTCCTGCACAAGATGAAGAACATCACTGACCACGAGCGACTGCTGGAGACCTACAACCAGGTAAAGCTGATAAAGAGGTGACTAATGTGGGAAAGTTAGCAGGAGTTGTTTTCTCTTGATTTTTCTTGTTAATGTTGTTTTTCCTCATCAGGATGAGAGTGCCATGCCTCCAGAGGTGATGCGAAAGGCCAAGCAGCTGGGCTTCTCAGACAAGCAGATAGCATTAGCTGTGCAGAGGTGAGTGGAGAAAACAAGATGAGCATGAGGACTCAACACTTGATTATTTTTAGGCTTGTCACAGGTAGTTGGTGCCACAAGTTAATTTCTAGAGAAAAAAATATAAAACAGTTTTATCATGCTAACATGTTTTTTCATTTTTTATGTCATGTGAAGAAGCAAGGACCACAAAGTAATAACCAAAAATTGAAGGTCTGATGTCTGCTTTTGCTGATAGTGTATTTTTTTTTCCTCCTACAGCACAGAGCTGGTAGTGAGAAAGCTGCGTCATGATTGGTCCATCCTGCCCGTAGTAAAGCAGATAGATACAGTGGCAGCCGAATGGCCCGCCCACACAAACTACCTGTACCTGACCTACCACGGCACCGAGAACGACCTACAGTTCAACGACCAGCACGTCATGGTGATCGGCTCGGGAGTTTACCGCATCGGCAGCAGCGTGGAGTTTGATTGGTGCGCGGTCGGGTGCATCACTGAACTCAGGAAGGTGAGTCCTACATGGTGATGTCATAGTTCAGCAAGTTGTTCAGGTTTCCCAGGGGTCCTTGAAATCAAATTGTCCATAAACAGTTGATGATAACTGCTTTTTACAGGAAATAATTGCAATTAATATTATTGTCATTTTAAGACAATTTTATGCAATTAATATAATGGTAATATAATTATAATAATAATCCAGGTGCACCATTTCACAGAGCAAGGAACTTTATATTCCTAATATTCAGACACTATACTTGGAATGTGAACAAATAGTCCTATATACTAAATAAATGAAATGTAAAAAAAACATTGTTTCTTACGTGCTTATTCTTATAATGATACGGAAAATGTTTCTAGATATTCTGGTGTCATGTTGGCTTAAATGTGGTGACATTCTCGTGTAAATAAACAAAAGCTAATGCAATAATGGCGGAGGTCATGTATCAACAAGTTGATTGATTAAATATTATGACAAACCTATAATAATCTGTTATTAGATTGAAGACAGTCTGTTGATCTCTAATCTGACATTGAGGATGATGAGAGAGGCTGTTCCTGCTCTGTGACTCTCTGCTGTTATATACGATTTCATATTTAATTACTCATGTTGTCACATTTATTGCAGATGGGCTATAAGACCATCATGGTGAACTACAACCCGGAGACAGTCAGTACAGACTATGACATGTGTGACCGCCTCTACTTTGATGAGATCTCCTTTGAGGTAAGAACTTTCTACTAATAGATAACTGATAACATTGATCTTGGAACTACTTTTGACTTCCTCAAGAAACAAATCGTTAGATCTTGTGTCACAGCGTTGCTGCTTCAACCTGATATACATTGTTGATAGATCTTGTGGACACCGTCTAATCTCTCCCCTTTATGAGCTTGATAAAAGTTGTACTTTTAACAGTTTTTAGGATAATGAGTGCCCTTACTTACTGTATATCAGGTGGTGATGGATATCTACGAGAGAGAGAACCCAGAGGGAGTGATCCTCTCTATGGGGGGCCAGCTGCCCAACAACATCGCCATGTCACTGCACCGCCAGCAGTGCCGCATCCTGGGAACTTCACCCGAGTTCATCGACAGTGCCGAGAACAGGTTCAAGTTCTCCCGTATGTTGGACACCATCGGGATCAGCCAGCCGCAGTGGAAGGAGCTGTCGGACACTGAGGTACAACCGACCACATTTAAACCAGAATATGTTTTGAAATATAGCGTCTTGAGCTATTGAAGGGTAAGACTCCAGTATTGCGGATGAAATGTTTGGGATCTTTCTTAAAAAATTTTTTTCTTAACCCTCACATCTATTTCCTATTTTCTTCTCTCCAGTCTGCCATGAAGTTTTGTGAGACGGTGGGTTATCCATGCCTGGTCCGTCCTTCCTACGTTCTCAGTGGGGCAGCCATGAACGTCGCCTACACTGACAGTGACCTCGAGAAATACCTGAGCAGCGCTGTAGCTGTGTCAAAGGAATACCCCGTTGTCATCTCCAAATTCATTCAGGAGGCCAAGGTTGGAAAAAAAAAAGACTTGTAGTTGTAGAAGTTGAACTCGAACTTCCTAAAAATGTAGCACTGAACGTTTTTTGCCTTTTCCAGGAGATAGACGTAGACGCAGTGGCCTGTGATGGGGTAGTGATGGCCATTGCAGTGTCTGAACACGTGGAGAATGCTGGCGTTCACTCTGGTGATGCCACACTGGTGACGCCGCCTCAGGATCTCAACCCGAAGACTATTGAGAGGATCAAGATGATCGTCCACGCCATCGGCCAGGAGCTGCAGGTCACCGGACCTTTCAACCTGCAGCTGATAGCAAAGGTGAGAATCATTCTGGAAGCTCTGCCATCTCAATATGGATCAGAGACAGAAACTGGCTCCTTTTTGTGACTGTATTGGCAAGAATTTTTTGAGAAACAGGTGGAAAAGGTAGAACGAGGGTTGAAAAGGACAGAGTTGGAGTTTTCTGTGTTCTAATGCTGTGACAACGATTTGCTTTTTCTGCTAGGACGATCAACTGAAGGTGATCGAGTGCAACGTCCGAGTCTCCCGCTCCTTCCCCTTCATATCCAAGACACTGGGTGTGGACCTTGTTGCTGTGGCGACTCAGGCCATTATGGGGGAGGACATGGAGCCTGTGGGCCTAATGAGGGGAAAAGGGATTGTAGGAGTCAAGGTAACCAAAAACCATCAGTTATCATCTCACCTCACTGTGTGTCGATTATTCTGTTCCTGCTCACCACATGTCCCATGTCCTCCAGGTTCCTCAGTTTTCCTTCTCTCGGCTGGCCGGCGCTGACGTGGTGCTCGGGGTGGAGATGACTAGCACTGGTGAGGTGGCCTGTTTTGGGGAGAACAGATACGAGGCGTACCTTAAAGCCATGCTCTCCACGGGCTTCAAGATCCCCAAAAAGAACATCCTGCTCTCCATCGGCAGCTATAAGGTACCTGACTGACTGACTGCAACATTAAAGTCTCGTTAAATCAGGATTTACTGACTCATTTCTCGTAGCCAAGAGTCGGTCATCTGGCAGATGTTGTGTTCAGCTGATCCAGCTGGCAGCTGAAATCGTGCATCTTGGTGGAAAATGTGCAAACGGATGCACATTAAACTACATTTGCAGTCTTACATTGTGATTCACAGATGGCTCTCAAGGCCACAGAGGCATTTTCCCCCCCGAACAAATCTGTTACATGATGCCAAAAAAATTAATCTTCACACCAGAAAAGAAAGAAAATATTTCTACTCAAATAACCTTAAAACGTGTAACACAATATAAAACTGAATGTATTTGAGCTGTCATTGTTTATTTGCACTTTAGTGGCATCAACTACATTTTTGTAGTTTATTATTAACAGTAAATATAAGTTAAAATATCAGCAATACATCTAACCTTAAAATGAAAGTCATGATAGTATAATTAACCTTCTGCTAAGAAGGTTAAAGAATAATTAGTTATGTCATAGGCCTGCTTTATAATGAACATTTACCTTAAAATTATAATAAATACTTAATTGTTAACAATAGTTGCCCTTTTTTACTAGATTTTTAAATTGGAAGCTTAATGGACTATTACATTGAGATATGGCTCTTCACAAAAAAATAAATATGATAATCAGACTGATCGGAAAGCTATTAAAAAAAAGATTCTTATCTGAATATTATTGCAGTAATTTGACACAAAAAGTTGAGAAGATGGTTAAAGTCAGATGGACTGACTTGAATTGATGCCAACTTGAAATTAGTGGCATCCAAATACTTTGTGTTAATCCAACCCTTTCAGTGAACATAATGTCACTGATTACCATTTTGTTTTGTGTGTTTCCTAGAATAAGAGCGAGCTGCTGCCCACCGTACAGACTTTGGAGTCTCTGGGTTACGACCTGTACGCAAGTCTGGGGACTGCAGACTTCTACACAGAACATGGAGTCAAGGTAGCTGAAAATACATCTCATGTTTTGATGTATTTTATCACAACAGTCCGCTAGGATTTGGAGGCTTTTTTGACTGATCAACAGCATCATGTGAAATTATTACTCGTTGATTTCGAGACAAAAAATGTGAAACATTTTTATTCTTGATAGTTGAAATCCCAGCTCCTTTTGTCAGTATTTTACTATTTCACATGGAAAAGAAACATTAAATAATAGGAGATTATAGTTGAACTGTTTTAACTTTTAATTGTTTGTAAATGTAAAAGATTGCATCACACCTCACTAAGTACATTGGTTGCAGACTAGTCATTACATTTAAACAATAATTTAATCAGAAATGACCACTAAGTTTCAAAATGACAATCCTGTTGTCTCCTCTGACCTTTGTTGGCTAACTTGTCCTGTTTCAGGTGACCGCTGTGGATTGGCCATTTGAGGAGGATGACAGCGGGTGTCCCACTAAAGAGAAGCAGCGCAGCATCATGAACTACTTGGAGGAAAACCACTTCGATCTGGTCATCAACCTCTCCATGAGGAACAGCGGAGGTCGCAGGCTCTCCTCCTTCGTCACCAAAGGCTACAGGACGAGACGCATGGCCGTTGATTACTCAGTCCCCCTCATCATCGACATCAAGTGCACCAAACTCTTTGTGCAGGTTGGAAATGGTCTTATCTTTAGTCGCGCGCTCTTTCAGACTTTTATTTGAAAACCTTGTTTACATATGGGCACATAAGTAAATGTGAATCGATGTGTTTTCAGGCTCTCCATCAGATTGGCAGGACTCCACCTGTGAAGACTCACGTCGACAGCATGACTTCTCAGACGCTGGTCCGTCTACCTGGTGAGTCACTTGATGTGGGGCTTTATTCTGAAGGATGGTGGTGGGTGCGTTGACATTTATGGTCATTTGTAGCAGGAAACAAATTAACAAGGCTCTTCGTAAACAGACAACCGTTCATAATAATCTTGTAAAAAAAACTAAGTTTTTTACAGGTAATAATGAGCCTCTTATGAGCGTAATAGACAATATACACATTGTTGGAATGATGTGTACGTATAGGGATCTGTATAACCAGGCTACGTTTGTTGGAAAAGTTATATCCAGCGTATGATCAAAACCAGAATGAGACCTAAAGGATATTTGCGTGTATGTTATTGTACTTCCTGTCTGGTTAAAAATATATTTAAAAATAATAAGCTGTAATCTTTGTTTCTGGGATTGATTCTCAGGTCTGATCGATGTGCATGTTCACCTGCGGGAGCCTGGAGCCACACATAAGGAGGATTTCTCCTCTGGTACAGCAGCTGCTCTGGCAGGAGGCGTGACCATGGTGTGTGCAATGCCTAATACTTCCCCTGCCATCACTGACGCCAGCACTCTGGCCCTGGTACAGAAGGTACGCCCAGGTTTATTTTCTTTCTTTCTTTTAATTTCTCATCTGCCCAGTTTTCAGTCGGTTCTGCTTGTTGTGGCATTCTTGAAAATGAGCGACCCTCTCATGTGGGGTATTAAATCAAACTTAACTGAAGTAATTTGACTAAATAAAAGTGTTATATTGTATCATCAGCTGGCCAAAGCGGGCTGCCGCTGTGACTACGCTTTGTATGTGGGCGCTGCCTCAGACAACGCAGCCATCCTGCCATCCATCGGCAGCCAGGCTGCCGGCCTGAAGATGTATCTGAACGACACGTACTCCACCCTCAAGATGGACAACGTCTCTCTCTGGATGGAGGTTGGCTGAGTCACTGTGTGCTTTTAAACTCTGCATTCCTTCTTTTTTTTTAAAACTGATTTACAGACAATTTGGTTGGTGCTGAACACTTCTAAAACTATGTGAAAAGTTGCCATTTATATTTGGTAAATTATGTATTTTTAATTTTATATGGGATCATGAAAAACTCTTCCCATGGTTATATAATTTATTGCCAGTCTGTCCTGTTTGTTAAATTTGAAATTAAGTAAATTCTAGTTTGGGTGGAAAGTTTTTTTGCCATCTATTTAGCTCATTAGATTCTCTTCATATCCGTGCTGACTAATGCTTGCAGAAGATCAGGTCCTGCACACTGAACTAAACTAACACTCTGGCTCTGTATGAAGCACTTTGAGAAGTGGCCCAAACAGATGCCCATCGTTGCTCATGCTGAGAAGCAGACAGTGGCTGCAATCCTGATGGTGGCCCAGCTCTACCAGCGGCCAGTCCACATCTGCCATGTGGCCAAAAAGGAGGAGGTAAAATAAACATATTATTTTAGCTCACTTTTTTGTTTGTTTATTTGTTTGTTTGTTTTCACAGCTATTGTAAAAGTCAAATGATGCAGAAATGTGTAGTTACAGTACCAAGGAGACAAGGAGAATACTGGTTAGTCTGTAATTTATATTGTGTTTACTGTATATAACTGAACTTTTCCTTCTTCTTTTTCAGATTCTGATCATCCGAGCGGCAAAACAGAAGGGCATCCAGGTCACATGTGAGGTGGCGCCTCATCATCTCTTCCTCTGTGAGGAAAATGTGCCAGAGATCGGCGATGGACGAGCGCAGGTCCGACCCATGCTGGGAACACACGAGGACATGGAGGCTCTCTGGGAAAACCTGGACATCATCGACTGCTTTGCCACAGACCACGGTCGGTAACCACGCAGCAAGCAATCTGATTATTATGGGTCTGTGGAAGCGAGATTTGGATTGATCTTTTTTTTTTTCTTCTCTGTTTTACTCTTGAAATGCTTTGTTGTCTGTCGTCAGCTCCCCACTCTGTAGAGGAGAAGAGCAGCGACCGTCCTCCTCCCGGTTACCCCGGCCTGGAAACGATGCTGCCGCTGCTGCTGACCGCTGTCAGTGATGGACGTCTTACTCTGGATGACATCATCAAACGTCTCTATGACAACCCACGCCGGATCTTCAACCTGCCCGTCCAGGACAACACCTATGTGGAGGTACACACATAAACCCATAATGATAGAGCATGATTTATATGTGGTGTATTTGTCTTGTCACATGTCTTTTTTATTTTTATGCTGCATTTGATGCTTTTACTTTGATTTTCACCACGTCTGTGTGACTTTTTTTCTGTCTGTGCCCTTCAGGTGGACTTGGAGCAGGAGTGGGTTATCCCTCAGGCCATGCAGTTCACTAAGTCAAAGTGGACCCCATTCCAGGGTCTGAAGGTGAAGGGTAAAGTCCGCCGTGTGGTTCTGCGTGGAGAGGTGGCCTACATCGATGGCCAGGTCAGCAAACACACACACACACACTTGTTGTGGCCTAATTCACAGGCACAGATAGAGGCTGTATTAAATAATATGTTTATGAATTATTAGTGAACATGTATCACTAGAATGGATAAGTGTATTGTTTTATTTGCTAAATTCATTATGGATCTATCGTTGGAGATAAATTAACTTAAAATTAAAAGCTTTGAAATGCATTTACATGCAAATGCAGCATCATTGAATCTGTACTTGCTCTTCCTGCCATCCACCCAGTAAAAGGATTAGTCTTCAAGAGATTAACTAATGGTTTGCAAGATTATAAATTTATTAATACTTACACACATACAACCCCAACTTGATAGAATGTGAGATACACAAATCAAAATGAAAACATAAAAACAGTCCCTAACATTTTGTATTTTCATGTGTAATGTAATTTGATTGGCTGGCTGGTTGGAAAACTTTCTCTGTGCTCTTTAACGCTGTCGTTCTTTCCTGCTTTCTGTTCTCTCTCAGGTGTTGGTACCTCCAGGTTACGGTGAAGATGTGAAGACTTGGCCGGCCGCTTCCATCCCTCCTCCTGAACCTGCTAAAGAATGTCCCATGGTATTTAAAGTAGACAAAATACTAGTTCATAAAAAGATATCAGCAATACAAACTTAAGAATTCATACAATCACTATTTTGTGGGTGGATTTCGTTTTCATTTATTGTAAGAGTGTGTATTTTCTTGTGGTTTAGACTCCAGAGCACCCGCGTCCAACTCCTCCCTGGGAAGGCCCGGTCCGAACCCGAGCACCCAGCCCGCGACGATCTGCAGGAGAGGGCCGCTACCTGATGCCACCTCGTGTCCACCGCTCATCTGATCCTGGACTACCACCAGGTACCACTACTCCCATGATGCTGTGGGTCATCCATAAGCAGGCGGACGAAGCATTTTTAGCATAATTCCTTTTTCTGTTTACATAAACCATCTCTGCAAAACTGTAGCTATTCAGAGGTGAAAATGCTGTGGGCTTTAGATCACAACGCATTATTCGCCTTCTTTATATGCTGTTTAACTGATGATTTGTACGTCACGTCACTGTGCCCTCTGCAGAGATGGTTATGCTCCCACCAGCCGCTGGTGACGGTTACAGCCACCCTCCTCCTCTGTCCAGGCTGCTGTCTCCTCAGTCAGGACCGGGACTGTTACCTGCTGGACAGGTGTCTCATATCCAGACGTCTCCTCTGCTGCATGCGCTGGTTGGCCAGCACATCCTGTCTGTGCGGCAGTTCAGCAAAGAGCAGGTACAACACATGCACACATAAGGAAGCCACTTGATTAGCCTCCACTTTATTTTAACTAAGTTAAATTATATTGTTTAATGTTTGGGACTTGAATACTGAAGCCCTGAGAGCCAGTGTTTCCTAAAAACACTTTGGAAATTGGATCACAATTAGATTTTTTAAAATTATTCTTATTATTTATTTATTTATTTCAAAAACAAAAGATTAAAAATGAGAAGAATAAGGGAAATGTTTCTTCTCACCTACCATTTTTAAGCATAAAAACAAACTAAAAACGAAAAAAACCTTGAAAGATGATCTTGACAACTTTTCTTAACTTCTCACAGATTTATAATAAATGCAAGAAATTAAATTTAAATTGGATAATTGATAAAAAAAATAAGATTATTATTATTCCAACAGTTCAGTGTGCATTATGTTGTTTTGCTCAGTTTGTGTATTTATTTGTTTCAGATCTCACACCTCTTTAACGTAGCCCACACGTTACGTTTGATGGTTCAGAAGGAACGAAGCTTGGACATCCTGAAGGTAGGTCCTCTTCACAAAGGTTTTGTCTGACTGCTCATGTGTTTCATGTGTGCAAGCTAAAGACACAATATGACTAAACAGTCTGTATAAACATTGTCAAACAGACCAAGCATTTAAGTTTTGGCAGCCCTGAAAAAAAGTTGTGTTTGGGCGATACACACAGGTTCTGTTTTGGGAAACTGTTTTGTTTCTGAAACTTGTTTAGACCTTTTCCGTCTCTGGCCCACTTCCAAACTAATCCCCTGCTCTTTATCATCCAGGGTAGAGTTATGGCATCCATGTTCTACGAGGTCAGCACTCGCACCTGCAGCTCCTTCGCCGCAGCCATGCAGCGTCTTGGCGGCTCGGTCGTCCACTTCAGTGAATCCACCTCGTCGTCACAGAAAGGAGAATCTCTGGCTGACTCTGTCCAGACCATGAGCTGCTATGCCGACGTTCTAGTGCTCCGACACCCAACGCCAGGAGCTGTAGAGGTGGGTTTCAGCTCTGAATAGCCAGAAAGGATTTACGTAAAGGCTTCATCAGCAACACATCACATGACTGATGTGTGAAAGATTTTAGCATGCTGTGCTTTCTATAGTGAGCTTCAGTCGCTGTCTTGCTCACGACAGTTCATTTTCAGTATTGTGTTGATGTAATTAGTTTCTCTCTGTCATTCAGAGTGCATCACGTCATTGCCGTAAGCCTGTGATCAATGCTGGAGACGGTGTGGGGGAGCATCCCACCCAGGCCCTGCTGGACGTCTTCACCATCAGAGAGGAGCTGGGGACGGTTAATGGCATGACGGTGAGGGACAAAAATATCATTGTTAGAATAAAAAAATAAAACTGTCCTTTGTTGTTCAACTGTCACTTCAACCTATACTTTAATTTTTGCTTGAATCATGTTGGAAAGAGTGTTTATATTCATATTTCATATCTTATGTATGCTCTGTCAGATAACTATGGTTGGTGATCTGAAACATGGCCGCACAGTTCATTCCCTCGCCAAACTGCTGACCCAATACCGCATTACGCTGCGCTACGTGGCTCCAAAGAACCTCCACATGCCAGCAGAGATCATCAGCTACGTGGCCTCAAAGGGCATCAAACAGGTGGGGACCTAACTGTGTTAAACTGACATAGATAACAGGCCCTCGATGGTACACTCGGACTAAATGAGGTTGTGTGTTTTTATGTGTTTTTCAGGAGGAGTTCGACAGCATCGAGGAAGCTCTGCCCGACACCGACGTCCTCTACATGACGAGGATCCAGAAGGAGAGGTTTGCATCCGAGGAGGAGTACAACGCTGTAAGTAAACTCATTTAATTCACATGGTATTAAACATTGTGTGGAGGACCTGCCTGTGTGAGTATGAATCGGCTTTGTGACTGTTTTTTTTTCTCCCCCATTTCTTTCTCAGTGTTTCGGCCAGTTCATTCTCACTCCTCACATCATGACTGTAGCCAAAAAGAAGATGGTAGTGATGCATCCGCTGCCCAGAGTCAACGAAATCAGGTAAGATCCAATCAGCACCATGATGCATTCTCACAGAATTAGCTAGCCTAGATTAGCCTGTTACCGTCTTAGAAGTTTCCAAATCAATTGTAATTTGTTTGTCCTACCTCCTATGAGCACTTGAAGGCACCACAAAGGATTATCAAACTTCATTTATTTATTTTTTTTCTTCCTCTGATATTTTTGGGCCATTTTCGATTGTTAGATGGGTGAGTGTGTATATCCGATATGCCTCACAAAGTATAAGGCCATCAGAAAATAAATCTGATCAAAAAGTCACTACAAAATCCTTCTGTGTCCTTGTATCACACAATCTGTGATGTGGATCCATTCATCTTTAAATTAAATGTTTTCTGGACACTATTAAGGACTAGCTTGGCTCAAAAGTGGAATTGGAAATCTTTGTCAACAAAACAATCTCAACACAAGATCCTTTTAGGTACTTTTGTGGGACTGATATGTCAGTTAACTTCTTGACTCTTCTGATGTAGGTTGTGAGGATGTGTGACAGAAGAATTTAACAGAAAATGGCATCTTGTGAAAAGCTGCAACGACAGATTAGTTTAATTACCGTTGATAATGAGGGTGACGCTCAATCGCTGGGTCTTTAAAATGTCGGAAGATAGTGAAAAATCCCCTTCAGTGGTCTTCATGAGTTGAGTTGACGTCTTCATATTACTTGATCAGGTTTTCCGTGATCTAAAACTGAGAAGCAAAAATCCTGACACTTGAGAAGCTGGAATGAAGGGAAGTCTGTAATTATTTGATTAATTGGTTAACTGTTGTAGCTGTAGTCATATGATGGGACTTTAGAAGGTCTTAAGAGAGCATGGAAATGTAATTTCATGCAAATAAAGTGAAATTCGTTCTTGATAGCAGCTCTCCTAGAGCACTCTTTTATTTGTGGTGAATTTGAATAATACTTTTATGGACTGCTATGCTACTGTAGTGTCATAGATAGTGCAATACTTTTGTCACGTGCATCATACACGATCCTCCATTTAACTTTCTGTTGTTTGCTCTGTATTTTCTCTAAGTGCGGAGGTGGACACAGACCCGAGGGCGGCGTATTTCCGCCAGGCAGAGAACGGCATGTACATCCGCATGGCCCTGCTGGCCACCGTACTGGGCAGATAGATCCATGTGCTGCATATATTGTCACACCTTTAGAGTAATAAGTGTTAGACACCAGCAATTTCCTCCCTGAAAACTGAATTTCGTATTTCCAGTCCTTTACGAGGTGTTGGTAGAGGTGAATATAACAATAAGATTACATTATTATGATGCTGCTTCAGTTTGACATATAACTTGTTTTCTTTTCACTGACACAATTTCTATATTTCATTGTAGCAATTGTAGTTTTAAGTATTACGCACAATAAACTTTTATCATAAAACTACTTCTGAACTAAAAGTGATTTAGAAGCTGCTTTTGGACCAGAGAGATTTTTTTCTGTGTTGGTTACCAGACTGTTAGTGAGCCAGCTGGAGGAGCTGAGGAACACTTCTTGGAAGAAAATAAAAGGGGAGTTGGGCATTTTAAATCCTAACGTTGATGGGACTGTAATGTGTGATGTTAATGAAATGAATGTTTTGGTAGCTGGGTCAAATGTGCAGCCACTGTTACTAAGCTGCTGCACAGCTGTTTCCTTGTCTACCCAACCATAGGTACATTTAAAGGGACCAGTGAGAATATTCAAAGGGAGAATGAATGCTATCAGTTTGGTGTAAGGGAACAGTCTACTGACCATTAATGGTTCATGTTATTCTACTGTACAAAATTCTCCTGTAACATTCCTTTGTTTGAACATGTAGCAGTAACTGACAATGGAGGAATGTTTTCATGGTTGAGGGGAACTGCTGTTACTTTATGCTGTAGCAATTTAGAGGCAGACTTTTTATCCGAATGGGAATTAATGTCATTTAAATGTTGTTGAATGACTTTGTATTATGTGGAAAAATAAATAATAAAACAACGGTTTCACATCTGACATTGTCATTAGTGTTCATGAAGAAACTCGCCACAAAAAATGTTGCACAAAGCTGCATGGACGGCATGTACTGAACACTTTTTAACCTTAACTCTAGGTTAATTTACAAGCTTTTTCTGAAGCTGTTGTCACAATGTCAGCAGGGCTGATGAAGACCTTAAGATGTGGCTGCAAGCTCTGAAAAAAGCTCATTAGTGTGTGGTCCTTGAGTTAAGATTATTTTGTCATTTCAATAGATTTTGCTTGACCCCCAGGCATAAAAAAGGGCATCACTGTCTCCAAGAACCATTGATTGTTAGAGTGTTTATTTAACTTTTTGGCTCTGAAACAAAATCTTGTCACACAGAGCAACACAGTGTTTATGATATCATTATAATCTTGATTTCCATAGATGTAAGGAGCACACCAAAGTATGTGAAACTACAATTAATGCTGCATTCAGTAACTGTCAGAAAAAAATAAATTCAGTCTAATTCACCAGGGCGCCTACATGACTGCAAAGTTTTGAGTTTTGAGTTAAAGTTAGAAAAAAATAAAAAATTACAAGAATGGAAATACATATACATTTGGGCTGCTGTATGACACTGGAGCTGCTGATGTTGTTGTTTAAAGACCAGACTGGGTTCAACTAATGACTCATAATGCTCTGTATTTGTTATGTTATTGTTTGAAATCACAAATGGAAACAATGTGACAAAGTGTTTTTATTTTTGTTTATCTTGAATCACTATTGATATTTGTAGATAAACAGGATCATTTTGTCTTGAAAGTAAGAGATGTGCACATTTTAGGGAATTACTTCACTTTAAAGCTGATATTACAACATCCTGCATACGCGTTTTAGTTGTTGCGTGTCAACTCTGGGATGTATTTGTGAAATAATCATCTTATTTTATTATTAGCTTAAGTGCTTAAAAGGTGGATTTTGGACGAAACCTTGAAAGCATCATCCTCCTTCATTTCCTGGAAGGAGGAACCAGCCAATCACGGCGAAGGTCCTCTGGCAGAGGGAGCGAAGAAGAAGCGACCCGGCGGCCACAGCAGGCTATCAGTTACCTCCCAGCCACCGGGCTAATATGAGCCTTTAAATTGAGAGTTAAGACATTAAAACGGATGCCTCTATGATCCAGCTAACCTTACAGCGAGATATACAGTGTTCAGTTTGCACAAGGTAAGGCATTTCGACAGCACTAAACCAGCTAGCATGACGTTAGCTTACCGTGCATAGCACGGTCACGTACGCAGAACTCCATTCAAAATTCTGTCAGTTTAAGGTTGACTTGCTTCTCAGTGAAGGTAGCTCAGCATAACTTAATCGCAATAATTCTTAACATTGTGTAAAACATTAAGATGCACTTTCATGTCGGACTTGTGACGAACGACCACATAAAGCGCATACAACACTAACCTTATTAAATTGGAGGGCGGTGGCAGGGAACAGTTATAAACGGCTTCTGGTGAAATAAATGCTGCATGCACTAGTTTTGTGTACGCTGAATGGTAGATTGTGCACGGAAAAACCTTGTGGCGAAATGTAACGATGCCCATATTGCACATGTCTATAGGAATCATTAAATTGCCAGAATTTCAAATGAAGTTTGGTGTACCCCTGTAATAAGCGGCGTCTGGGCTACTTCTGGCTAGCAGGCGGCTTAATGAAACGGGCCACGCGTACTTTCAGACTTTTAAAACATTTATTTATGAATATTGCCTTCGATACGTGGTGAGCTGTCACCTGTGTGGTTAGCTAACAGCTAGGTACCTGTCACAACACGGGAGCCAGCATGACAGTCTCTTTACATATTGACGAAAGACGGATAGGAATAACTTGAGACACTGCGAAAGGGAAACGAGCCTCGTTAGGTGGATTAGTTAATATATTCCCTGTAATGTGTATTTATGAATGGCTGTCTGTAAAATAGAAAGTATTTCTCCATGTGAGGGGAGATTAGCAAAGGATTAGGGCTCCGCAAGGACAAATAGACGACAATCACGCGGCATTCCTTCTTCCGTCGTACCGTTATCCCAAAACGCCAGACCCCTTTCCTCCAGAGCAGATTATAACTTTATCAAGTCATCCGTCTGTTAAGAGAGCTTTTATTTAGGTCATGCGGACGCAAACATGAAACACAGTGGTCTGCAGTAGCCTGTGTGTTCACTCATACCTGTTATAATGACCTATTTATGGAAATCGTGCCTTCTCTGCCCCGGGCGAAGTCTCCCAGGAGGCTCTTTCTCTCAGCCTGTGGTGGACACAACAAGTCCTGCGATAGTCTTTATTATTTAAGTATAATACATCAAATGAATGCATTTGAAATTGCTTATTGTTTATTCTCTAATAAATCACGCATCTAGGTATTTAATTTATTCACATTGACTCATCCTGTTGGAAACGTTGCAGTAAAGGGCATTAAACAAGCTGTCCTCAGAGGAAAGTAAGGTTCCCAGAACACTGTTTGAAGCTAGAAAGGTGGCAGGGTCCGCCACATGTAAATAAAGTGAAACAGTATGAAATAGTGCTGTCCTTTATAAGGTCAGATTGTTAATTCAGTTTTTTTCAGTCATGAAAACAAATCAGAAAATTTAAAATCTTTCTCTTCTGATTAAAATGTCTTCAGAAAATGTAGATGTAATTTGAGATGCTCAAAAAATCTGTTTTAGACAGAATTATTTGTGTGAGTGTAGCAACAAAAAAGGCCCCTAAATCAGTGGTCCAATTCGGTCCATTCATTTGTTATGATTTCGTAAACTATAGTTCCTGTTATGACACTGAGTTCACAGGCCTAATCCATTGATTGGACATGTTTTGAATATATGTACACAACACTTACACATTTGTTTCTAGCATGACATGTTTGAAAACCAGTCATTATGTTGATATATTAACGTGAGATGAATCAATCCATGTTTCTAATGTCGCAATCCAGCCTGAAGCTGACAGTTGTTGTTCCCACATTTCAGCAGATTGAATGCAAGGCAATCAGAACTACTGGTGCATTTCTGACCTTTCTTTCTTGCCACCTTTTGAATATAAACAAATGCAGCATTACAGTTGGAGGCATGGTTTTAGGTCTGAGTCTGCCAGTGTCAGTGATGGAGGCAGGATTTGCACATAGTCTGAGAGTGAATTCTGCCTGGGAGGCTCAACTCAAGGCACAAGTTTTTAACAGGAAGCTGCAGTTTGTCTTAAAACTAATCAATTAGAAGACTGTGAAATTAAACATATGACTGAAACCTCGCTGAATCAGTCCTGTATTAGTATTCTTTTCCAGTGTTGTTGTGATTTCCCTGTTAATACTTTTTCTGTGCCGAGCTGTGGTGACGTATATTAAGCCAGACGATGTAGTTCACTGAGCAGTTTTGCACAAAACCACATGATATTTAACTGTCTTTATGACAAACTGTGACTCAGTTGACTTGGAAAATGATCTTGTAGGTTTAAAAACATCACATGCATGATTCATGGCACAAACAACAACAATCTGATTAGTAGAATGATATCCATTATTGGGCTTTCTCCAGGCGGTGGAGGTGCATAATGAATATATGAATGTTACTTTACAAGTTCTGAACAAGCCGCTTTGTATTTATTTGATTTGGCTCGCATCCGTAAGCACTGATTGGTCAAACATTCATAACAGAGGGCAAGGCAGCTTTATTTGTATAGCGCAAGGTTCAAAGTTTGATGGTTGAAGTGCTTTAAAGTTATAAAATCCTCCAATTCAGCCACTGTATCTCTCAGATACACATCTGATGCAGTTCCCAGAATGTTGGTTATTAACTGATATGAATAGCACGTGCAACACGTTTGAGAAGTGGTGTACAAAAGAACAAATTAGGATGATTAACATGTTTTTCTTCAATGCATATTTTCTGCTTATTTGTCGTGGCGTTTGCATTGACTTTCACTCAACTTCTTAAGACCTGATTTTGAACTAGTGCTCATAATTCCGGTCATATTTGACACTTGTATTTACACGGTGTTGTGTGGGTTCAGCGTAGTCATCAGATCTGAGTGTCTGATTATTTGACTGGTGTCTAGTTGAGCTGTTTTGTAAAGGCCTTTGAGGTGCTTGGCCTTGGCTGTTGTGATTACAGAGTTAACATGTCGCACACCTTAGAGAGAGTGTGTTATTTTTAACAATAGAGAGCTATTTTAAATCTATTATAAGAATCTTGACAAAGAGAGTTTTTGTGGGAGTTGTTGCCCTCTGTCTTGGCATGATTTCTCTCTGATTGGTAGATTTTTGACAAGCACGTTTTTGTCTGAAGCAAGAAAAACAACAACGCTGTGTTGAGCTGACAGAAAGCAGTCTTCAGAGTTTGCTTTAATGTTCTGGTCTAATAATATCCCCTTTAAAATGATAATTTAAGTTTCTAAATGTGGACCTGAGTAGTAGAATAAGTCTAATCAGTTCTTTTTAGATGGTTTTGCGAGTTGTTACAGTCCCATTGTTCATTGTGATACTAGAATGAACAAATGTCTTGTTAAAGGGTAAATCCACCAATTTTACACATCAAAGTGTGTTTTTACGGGTCTTGGAGGGTACTGCTGCATATGTTGGAAAAAAGTAGTATAAAGTCTTTTGTGGCTTCAGAGTTAGCTGCATGCAATCTGATGTATTGCCTTCAGACATTTGAGGACGTCATCTTGGGATGTGAGAAACATTGTTTACCCTTTTATAGACATAAAAGATTAATCGATTTATTTAATATATTGACAGGTTAATAGACAAAGAAAATAATTAGTTTCAGGTCTCAAACAGACCAATCTCTGTTTTATCTTTTAAAGATATTTTCAATTGTTATAATTTTTGTGATTTGTAACAACAACGTGCTCACTCAGTTTTTTAGAATCAGAAATATTTATTGATCCTGGAGAGGAAATTGGTACGCAACCGTTGCTTCTTCTAGAATAGAATTATCCCACTATGGAGACGTTTTGATAAGATGCCAATGGAGGAATTAAGAATTAAAAAAAAACAAACAAACAAACAAAAGAATATAAAAAAACTATATGTAACAATTAGGCCTATATATGTATTTACATTTTAAAATAGAATTGCTGCTAGTAATAGAGCTGTATAGAGTTTCGATCTAACCCTAAAAACATGCTTACAGGTACTGGAGTCCCTCATTTCTGCTTTTGTCCCTCAGCTGACAGCCTTTCCGCTGCATGCTGAATAGTGGCTAAAGTTAGATGAATATCTACACTTCATAAAACTCGGAGTACAAAAGCCTCACAGTGAAATGTTCGGAAAGGAAGACAAAAGACTCGGTGTTTCTCTTTTTCTCTCTGCCTCTAGTTTTAGTGTCTATAAAGAGGCTGTTGTCGACTGATGGTTCCTTTTCATACCGTCGGTCCTGAGTGATAAGTGAGAACAATCTGCATATGCACAGGCAGGGCGGTTTATAAAGTCCGCACCACAATGACTGCAGTTAACTAATTAACCTAATAGCCCTGGATCGATCCTGTCAGCTGGAAGTTTGATGAGTGCAGACCTGCATTGGCAGGAGCCTGGTGGTCCTGAAGGTTTATGTATAAAAACGAGTGCGTTAAGGCTTCTCCTTTATTCCTCCCGCCAGACTGCCCGATGGTTTGTGCAGCATGTTTTGGAGAATTTGGTATTTACATCAGTTTTTTTTTTTTTT
>CAEMYA010000645.1:347616-364211 GCA_903131615.1 Diplodus sargus | reverse complement strand
TTCCGTCTGGTTTCACCATTCAGCTAAATGTTGCATTGCTACCCTCTAACGTTTATCCTTTGAAATACGCTCTTGATGCCAAGTGCGAAGGTAAAATGAGGTTTTCAAAAGGAGGCAGGAGGACTGAGCTTTTCACGTGAACGCACAAATGTGAACGGGGAGGTAGCAGAGCGAACAGAAGACGGATTATGAGGTCAAATGTCTGAGCCAAAACCCGGAGCGGAGGCTTCTCTCCCAGCATGCATGCATTTTCCTTCCGGATGCATGCACCTCCTACTGTACAGCACTGGAGTCCAGTACCACAACACATGAACGAGCTGCCTAGCCTAACCTTACAGACTACTGGTTATACACGCTACAGTATATCCAAACATGCACTTGTACCAGCCCGTGTGTCATTGTGTGCCACCCTCTGCTAGAAAACTACAACCCCCAGCATAATCTACTAACTCAAACAGACAATGACTGATGCCATACCACGGAAACGAAACGCAGCATTTAAGTGTTACCTGCAAAATAATTTTGTTTTTGATTGTGTTTGGTTGAATCTGCATCGTTTAAATCCTTCTCTTGTTGCAGTTAGACCAAAAGCAACAGCTCCATGTAGCCTGCCAACACATGACGACTCTGGTTGAAGTTTAGAAAAAAAAAATTAAAAAATGCAGTTTGCTCTGTAAGCCACAGTTCAGTTTGTCAAAGTTGTTTTGTATAATATGCATTTGGGTCTATGCACCTTTGTGAAGCGGGTCTGTTGCCAGTTCATATGGTTCTTTTTTGTTTGTTTGTTTTTGTTAAAGGAACTAGGAAATGAAAATTCAGTCATTATGTATTTGCCCCCATGCAGGTGGGGAGTTTGATGGAGTTTGGTAGTCCTTTTAAATATTTTTGCGTTGCAGCGTTCTCCTCAACAAACGAGTTAAAAATGCTGAGAAGACAAAACAACAGGAAAGTGGTTCCATTCAGGTCGTCCGGTGGAATCAAAGTCTCCGAAAGCCCCAGGATGCCAAAATAATTGGAAAAGACGTTACTTTTAGGACTCACTGTGTCTGGAGGCTCCATTTAAGATTTTATCATTTTTTACGTGTTTATTTTGCGCTTTGGTTCTTTTGTTTGTTTGATCATTTTTTTTCTGTGGAGCGTTCAGAAATGTTTTGTGGACTACAAAACTCCACCAGCTTTCCACTGGCATTTAGGACTCAGGGCTGCAGGGGTTTTTACTGTTTTGTTTTGCTGTAGAGCTCCAGAAATGTCTTGTGGACTGCGAAAACTTCGCCCCTCCCCTGAATATCCATCAGCATGGGGGTGAGTAGATAATAACTCAATTTTATTTCTGCCGTACCTGTTCCTTTAAGCCTAAGTTCAGGGTGTAAAACTTTTCTTGTACCTCTTACTTCCAGAACTGCAGTAACCACCAACTTTAAAGTTACTTGATACTCTTTAAACTCAGGTCCAGATTCACTAAGGCTGCATTGCAAGGCCAATCTTCTGATTTAATGGCACTTCACTTACTTTTCTACTTTTTATTGAAGTCACATCAGGTTTTCTCGGTTAATTTGTGGCCCCTTGAAAACAGCACCGAGAGATCAATCAGGCCCTTATTACGGCAAATTTCTGGCACTGTAATTTTAGTCGGAGGACTAATCCTTGAAAGATGAAAGTCCTCCATCTCTGCACTGGTTCTGTCTTGAGTTTCGAAGACAGAAAGTCCCTCTCACCCTGCTCCCTGACTCGGTGGTGACAGCGATGTGCCTTGAACAGTAATTGCAGTGCAGACAGCTCCTGACATTACATGTCGATGTCAAATGTAAGTGCGCGAGAGTATTTTGTGGCTGCTGGTGTTTTGTTTAACAACCAGAACCAGACACAAGTACACGACAGGTTTTATTCGTTGGTTCTTCTCCCATTTTCTCATTTTGGTCATGTGTTATTGCTCCTCCTCATGCAAACATTTAGTGAATCTGGATCAGTGTTGTTTTCAGCTGCACACAGCTGCATATGGAGACCACATCGAGAAGTCTTTGTGACGTTTGCAAAAAGTTTTAAACAAATGCGCATTTTTGCTTCTTTTTTCCTTACTTTTGTCTGATATTTCCCTTTCACCCATCAAAGCAGTGTTTGCATCACTTCATCCTTGTCAGAAAACAGTGAAAAATGTCTTTCATAGTTTCTCAGAGCCCCCAGGTGACCTTCTTGAGTGTCTGTTTATGTCCTACAAATTCACCAAATTCAGTTTTTTATGTGATGTAAGACTGAGAAGGGCTAATGTGAGAGACTGGAAACGGAGAATGTCTGGACTTCTTGCTTTGTGTCAGCGAGCTGCAACTATTGAGTATTTTAATGATCAGTTATAACTTTTTAAGTAAAAAAGTCCACATTTTCTGATTCCATCTTCTTACATGTGAGTACTCCTTTATGACAGTCAACTGATAATCTCTAGGTTGTGGACAATAATGAGACGTATGAAGATGTCACCTCTCACTTTTGGAAAACACTGACCAAACAACTAATCAATTAATCAAGAAAAAAAACCATTCTTTGAAGCCCTGGGAGTGACTGGAATGATTAATCTATAAACATTCTATTGTTAGACTAATGGTCTAATCATTACATTTTTAAACTGAGACACCTGAGGTCCCTTGGGACCCCAGCCTTTAAGGATTTAAGTTGGTGCAGCACAGTACTAAGCTTTGTGGTTATTGATCTGCATGTGGGTCTACTAACAGGAGTGATCGGCTGTGTTAAGACTCTTGCTTACGAGAAATGTTTCCCCCTCCGTTTTAACCCAGTCTAAATAGTTTCCTTATGAACATAATTCATAATGTCTATCTTTCATGTAAAGTCAGAACCTCTGTGTAGCTCAAAATGAATATACCGTTACCATGCAAACAGTCAATATGGTGTGACTGTAGTCGGTACTTACTGTAAAATCAAAGCTACTGTAAGTGCAACTTCCCTCTCAACTTGTCATGTTTGGTTACTAACTCCACTGGGACTTTGATAGATTTAACACTCTTAACTTCTGGGACATAACGATGATGATCCTGTAACATGATTTTTGCGAGCAATTGTACCCCTTTAACAAACCTTGTTTTATTAACGCCTTGTAGTTGGCATTTCTAATTTGTTGACTTGTCTGACACTCACTACAACTACAGTTTTAAAATGGTTGAGCCAAATCTGCCAATCCAAAGGCTGTAAAATGCCATTACAGGAATAGTTTGACTTGGTGGGAAATATACTGTCTGTGGCCAGGAAACAGCCTGGGGCAATCTCAGCACAGAAAAACCACAGCTAGTTTTAATTACACTTTAAAATGTTCTAGTGATTGAGCGAACACAGAACCAAGCTAGCTGTTTCCAATCTTTGTGCTAAGCTAACCAGACCATCTGCTGGCTGTAGTGTGGTATTGATTTTCTCAAACCAGTCGAAGTATTCCTTTTTTTTTTTTATCTTTCCCAAATAAACGAAGGCCATAGTGTCTTTGTGTCTCGCGGTGGCTTAAAAGACACAAGACTACAATGAACTCGTCTTTCAGCTGCCACAAACTAATGTAGAGCTACATGTAGGACCAGCAACCAAACTCTTTGATGGATTACACTTCAGCTTCCTTCGTCATCCTTTTCATTTCAGAGTATTCAACCGTTAATAACCAAAACCTGCAATTTCACAATTAACCATAACATTTCAGGAGTTATTATTTCTTTGTCTGTGTTCAGATCTTCTCAAATGAACCCCACTGACATGTTGAAGCCATGGAGCACTGAGAGAAGACATTTTATTTATTATTTTTTGTAATTGTTGTAAATAACTCATAAAACTGACAAATAACTGACTAAATTCCTTCTCGTTAATGGACATGTTTTATGAAGTAAAGTCTGTTTCGACAGTGTACATACATTTTTGATTTCATTTTTTTTATTTGTCACATAGAAATACCGTCATTTGAATTTAATAATACTAATGAAAGAAAAAGCATTGGTGGTGTGTTGTTGGTCGACTTTGGGTTTTAAATGATTAACGCCGACTGACTCATTCTTCCGAGGACAGATGGATGATTTGGTGTCCGTGTCGTTCAGTCAAACTCAGTCGACCAGCGCGACAATCTACCAAAATTGCTGTTTTTCTCTGAAGAGTGTCGAGAAAATATTAAATTGAGCGTAAGAATAGAACTTGATGAAGACATTTTATCAATGTAGATGAAGTTGGGTTTTCTTTGGGGTCGGGGGGGCGTGTCACTCTCTGTTGTGGTTCCAATCTGTAAATGAGTTATTATGAAATTCAACCAAATAAAAAAGGGGGATTTTATAACTTCCTGTCTGTTGGTTTGTTTTTTGTTTGCACTACATTAAATGGGGCACGATGTAGTTTTGGAGAAGAACTTCAAACAAATGAAGTTTGATATTTACAATATTAATGAGTTAATGATACAAACTCAAACATGTTTTATTTCAATAACTGAACAAACAAGCTGTGGCAGGGTCCGCCACATATAAACAAAGTAAAACAGCATGAAATGGTGTTGTCCTTTTAAGGTCGGTTTGTTTATTCAGTCATGAAAATGAGTTTGTTTACTTAGTTTGTTAAGGTATAAAAAAAAATCAGTCAATGAAGCTCTTTCTCTTCTGAATACATTTTTTCCCCCAAAATTACATAGTCTACCACATTAACAGCTTTTCTTCTTTTTTTACAGCATTTACTTTCCGTAATAAAAAAAAATGTTTGGTGTTATTCTATATTTTTGTTGTCCATAGATTTCAAGAAAAGACTGCAGCCAGGTATGAGTTAGCTGGTGTGCCCTTTTGTCATCACATTTCTTCCTGCTGATGATGCAAATCATTAAAAACAGCTCAGAAATTTATAGTTTCACTATACCAAAAAAAATCAGTAATTTTCTTAAGCAGCTGGTCACTGTAGTTTTTACCAAATGTTCTTCCAACAGGAGGAAATAGTGCATTGACTGGGGACTAATGTCAGCAGAGGATTAATCCACATTTAGTGAGTATTTGTTTTTTTAATAATTTTTGGATAACAATGGAAACACCCCAACACTTACAAGACATTGTCATTCAAGAACTCCAAGATAAAAAGCAATACAGCGGTGCACAAGGTGAACGGAAAGCAGAATCACATTCTCAGAAGTATTTACTTCATGGTTTGAGTTTGTGTTGTGAAACGTTCTGTAACAACGTTGTAGTTGCCATTTCCATGCAGTTGATTTCTGCTAGCCGAACAAACATCATTTCGCTGCAGGTTTCTAACATTTTTCGCAGAGATGTAGCTTAATTAATAGGTACAGTGCAGAGATGAACCCAAAATCGACATAATCACAACTGTATTTTGTCATAATTAGCTTCCACACAAAATAGTAACATGAAAACAGCTACTGATGCACCAGGAAACCTTTTGATTGGAGGGCTGCAAAATGCATCAGAATGTTCCCATAATTGCGATACTGCCAAGTGCAATGTTTTTTGATAAAATTCTTGACAAACGAGTGTTCTGACTGTCAGTAGTTTGCTGCATATGGGTCAGAGGAATAAAACGTCTCGGGCTCTGTTACATAATAAAACTTGTTGGTTGGATCCATTCCTCGATGATGGTAAAATATATACTATCCTACTATTCTATCCCTTTTTAAGATGTACAGCCATACTGCTCTGTATTTGTGGCTGAAACACTGGCAGTGGAGAGGCATGAATGTTGAATATAGCCGTGTGTTGGTATGTTTAGCTTACTCCGCAGCAGCCCTCCACTCCCGCGCCTATAAATAGTGAAGTAATCCCATTAATAGCTTAGTCTACTTAGCCGACTCCATTCTGTTGATTGGCAAATACCTCGCGTGTGTCTGGTTTACCAGGACCTGACCTCACCGTTACCGTTACATGTACCCCGATCAGTGAGCGGACGGAGGTCAGAGGTCAGAGGTCAGGGACAGGAGGAGAGAGTCACTGGGCCGGGATTACTGTGGGGTCAGACTAGTGTTTGATTTGAAATGGGATCTGGTTTAGTGTGATAGGAGGAATTCAAGTCAGTTAGATTGCACGTTTATCGTGCTAGATTTACAACATTTCAACTCGGTCTGACTTTTTACCACACAGCAGAAGTTTTAATGAGATCACGTTTCATTGCTTTCATTGATTTCTGCACTGAATTTTCTACACGTGCATTTATTCTCATTAGCTCGCTCATCCAGGTTATGCATTTGGTCCATTCAGTTTATTTTTCAGTTTCTAAGCAAACCCGGAATTTGGTGTAAAGATGACAGTTTGGCCACAAGCTGAAAAACAACGGATTAGTTTTCGGTTTTGCTCCAAGAATTTTGGAATTAAGACTTCGGATACTAATCCAGATTGAAACGTATTTTTCTGTTATGAAAAAAAAAGATATTGTTAAACTCATTTGTGCGACCTTGCTATAATAAGTAGATGGTCTTATTTATTAATTTTTGTTTGTTGATCAGGATATATTGAGGTCAGAAGTCCACATTCCTTCAAAGGAACATTTATTGCTCACATTTATTATCTAACTGTATTAAAGTGTATGTTTTTTTCTTGCTGTTACAGAGTTAAAAACACTGCAAACAAGACGGACAGTGTTCTGCTGTGCTTTTCCCTTAAAAGTGTCACATGTTGACGCCGTGACAGCCACTCATTTACTAAATGAGCTCTGAAAAGAATCCACCGTGAGTTTGTCTTTAATTGTAGAACAAAAGCTCCTCCTCGGGTCTTTACAGATCCCCAAATTATCTCCAAAAATACAGAGCACATGACTTCAGTGCTCAACAGCCCACTAGTGATGAGTTTAGTAACAAGTCTATGCCTTCTCATATGAGTCATTGTTAGTTTCACGTCCACATTCGACACACAGAATCAGCAGATACAATCTTTTCTCCTCCGAGCTCTGTTTGTTGTGAGAACACTAAAGCGAGCTGTACATCAGGATCCGGTTTCTAGCGGGCTCTCTTTTCTCTGTTTAGCTTTCACGCTGCTCTCTTCTGGCCCGGTGACTCAATCAAAAAACACTCCACATTTTATACTTGGAACATCCCGGTGGGTGTTACATTTTTAAAAAGAGACGTGTACATTTCACGAATCGAGCCCCGATCTCTATTAATAAGTTGTTTTGTATTTTGCGAGACGCTGCTGGAATTGACATTCAAACAAGAGAAGGCCATGTTGAAGCCTGGTTTAGAAATGTGAAGGAATCAGGTTGTAGTAGGAAGAAACGGAAATGTTTAAATGTTTCCAATGTAAGGTTATTTAGAGTAACCGTTCACAATGTCTGCTGGTGTAAAATCAGTCCATGAAAATGAGATCAAACTCAAACAAGAGGTACCTGATGTGGTTTTATGTTCATTCAGTCAAGTTGTACATGTTTCATCCCAACTGTACCACAATTAGTACTTCTTATTTACTACTAGCAATATTTTGTCTTTCACTGATTGGAAAGGTTAAAGGAGATGCTGACTAGGCTCGGTGTGAAGATAGCGAGGCATTATCTAGTGAAACAAGCACAATCAATCAGATGTACCCGGTCCTTATCAATAGCTCCCTGTGTCCTGAGCACTGTCTTGGCAAACACTAAGTCTAAGTTGAAAAAATGAATCTCGCTGTTTATGCCCAAGTGCTAATGACATTAAACATGGCGGCCAGGGGCCGCGTTATGCCACCAGGATCCCCTCTTAAGTATCAGACTTCATGTAAACATTACCATTTGAACGCCCGGTGCTGACCACTGTCACGACGCCTGGACTTTTCCAAGTGGTCCGGGCCGTGGCACGCAGTTTAGACAGTAACCCAAGCCAGAACAAACCGAGCGAGCTAAAAATATCGACGGTCAACAATCTGGCTGCTGTGAGGGCTGAGACAGGGCCATGGGAGGGTCTTTACACGGGGTTAGACAAGCTGGCACAGGGGTGAAGGGATGGACAGCTGGGGGGAGAGACTTTGTGCGTGCTAGAACAGAAGACGGAGAGAAAATATGACAAAAAACAGCAGCGACAATTTTAGTTTTTTAGGGTAGAACAGGTAGAAAAGTCAAGACAGATGAACATAGACGTGTGTGGGTGTTGAATCCAAAAAGAAATAGCTAGAACCCCCCCCCCACTTTGTGTTTTTCTGCTTGTTATCCTCCTGTGTCTTCTCACTTCGCCGCCCCTGGAGGCGATGAACTTTGCCCTCAGCTACAAGCCTCCATCAGCAGGCAGCTCTGGGCCCGGCGCTGGCCGAGGAGCCACCATGGAGAACCTGGAGAAGCAGCTGATCTGCCCCGTCTGCCTGGAGTTGTTCTCCAAACCCGTGGTCATCCTGCCCTGCCAGCACAACGTCTGCCGCAAATGTGCCAGCGACATCTTCCAGGTGAGACCGCGTCCGATGATCTGACGGTTTTCATGCCAGAACACTTCAAGCAGCCATCAGTATCTCAAACTGAGGCGGTGTTTCATTTCATTTGACATGAAAAGAATAGTTAGAGTGACGGTACAGTTAACAGGAACTCGGATTGACAGCTTTTCTAATCAAACATGTTTTTTCAAAATACAAAAAAATATCAAAATAAAGTAAGATCTTTTTTTTTCTCTGCTTTATTTTTCAGTACCATATATTTGCTTCAGTGTCAGTCCAATTTTCAGCTTACACAAAGACAAATGTTTCGATGTCAACATTTCAGGTTTTGTTTTTATTATCAAACTTTAGTTTTGCTGTTTCTGTGTGGCCCCATATTCCTGCCACCTGATCCCATTTCCACACTGTTCATCCAGGAGCTCAGTGTGTTCCAGATAGAGCCTCACACCATGTAACGGTCGGTTGATATTATACAGCTGATACTGGCCTATCGCAGATGTAGCGGTATCGCCCTATATTTTGCCTGATATGTGCCAGAGCACAATGCAGAAAAAACACACGGCGTGATGTATAATTTCTGAATTTCCAGTGAAGTTCATTGTGTTGGTGAGCTGATGTCATTTCTGACGACAAAGTTTATGGTTTAACTAAATATCCTGCCTTCATTAAGTCTGTGTCTTAGACCCAAGTGTTTCATAACCACATTTGAGGAATGACTGCAAAAAAGTGTGCCCATATCAAATCAGCCCATATAGATATCAGAATTTCTTAAAAGATATATATATAGAGGGAAAGATATTTGTTTTCTGTATCTGTGTGTCTTGTAAGACATGAATATGAGCTGGCTGTGAAAACAAATTCCCCTCCTGGGACCATGAATACTCATGTGTTTAGTGTCAGTTTGTCAGTAAGATGATTAAATGTTAGTTTTGTTGCCGTGAACAAATGGAGCTGCATGTGAATTTGTAGTAAGCCAGCATTTTCACGACGCAATCACACAATCTCGTGCCACCAAGTGTCACCGTATCAACCGCGTTGTATAAGGTATCCAAATGTCATGTTTAAGTAAAATGAAAGATATTATGTTGAAATATTACTGTGGTTAAATTCAAACGTTGCCTACATGAATAGCACTTGATGAAAAGCCTTAAAGTAGATGATATTAAATATCAGGAGCCTAATTAGGGAACTGGTAGATGGAGCCAGTCTCAGTTCAGCACTGATGCCTCTCAGTATGAGCAGCAACATAAGAAAATGAGATAACCTGTGGAGTATACGTTAATAATACGTGCCCAAACCTGAATAAATCCACTTTTATTTTAGTTATTTAAAAACACTTTTTGCACCTTCTGTTGGTCCAGTCAGCCAACCCTCTGTGGCAGTCCCGCGGCTCCTCCAGCGGCACCTTCAGTGGCAGTCGGTTTCGCTGTCCGTCGTGCCGCCATGAGGTGGTGCTGGACCGCCACGGAGTCTTCGGCCTGCCGAGGAACCTGCTGGTGGAGAACATCATCGACCTGTACAGACAGCAGGAGTCCACCAGGTGAGTGAGGGCTGGAGGGAGTGAGGTGAACTGTATGAAGTCCATGTGAAGAAAAAAACAGGTAACACCTTCCTTTAACCTCCCCTATTTGACATTTATAAGCACTATACATACATGTTATAAATGGTTTATAAAACACGATAATGTAGTTGGGAGATATAATATAGATATTTAAGTGTTCTACTCCATTATACTCTAAATGTATATAAAAAAGATGTATGTTTTTCCTCTTCCCACCTGTCTTCAGTATTCATGTCACATCTTTCTAAGAGGTTAACAAGAAAAAGTCTTTATTTAGAATCTGATGTCAGAGTGCATGTTATTGTAATCTGAGCGACCACCAACAGAGAGCAGCATTGTATTCCATTACTGTCTGCAGAGTTCTGGGCACAGCCTTTCTCGGAAGTAATGCAGTTGGCAGCAGACAATTGTTTAACAATCTGAAGCCGATAAAAACAGACTTACAGCAGACAAACTTTCTTTATAGTGAGTGGTGACAAACTGGTACTTACTTAAAAAGATACATATGGTAGTCTAAAAGATGGGAAACGGCATGAATGAGTAATTTACTGAGAGTTGTTTCCTTTTAAATTACAAACCCCAATTCCAGTGAAAATGGGACATTGTGAAAAATGTAAACAAAAACAGAATACAATGATTTGCGATTGCTTTTCAACTTATATTCAATTGAATACACTACAAAGACAAGATATTTAATGGTCAAACTGATAAACTTTATTGTTTTTGTGCAGATATTCACTCATTTTGAATTTGATGCCTGCAACATGTTCCTAAAGAGCTGGTTTACCACTGTGTTACATCACCTTTCCTTTTAACAACACTCAATAAGCGTTTGGGAACTGAGGACACTAACTGTTGAAGTGTTGTAGGTGGAATTTTTCCCATTCTTGCTTGATATACGACTTCAGGTGCTCAACAGTTCGGGGCCTCCGCTGTCATATTTTGTGCTTCATAATGCACCACACGTTTTCTGGATGTTGTTGATATATAGCTTTCGTTTTGCATCGTACAGTTTTAACTTGCACTTGTAGATGTAGCAACAAACAGTGGTTAACTGTGTTAACTGACAGTGGTTTTCTGCAGTGTTCCTGAGCCCATGTGGTAATATCCCTGACAGAATGATGACGGTTTTTAATGCAGTGCCGCCTGAGGGATCATAGGTCACGGGCATTACATGCTTTGCCGCTTACATGCAGAGATTTCTCCAGATTCTCTTAATCTTTTGATGACATTATGGACTGTAGATGATGAAATCCCTCAATTTCTTGCAATTGTACGTTGAGAAACATTGTTCTTAAACTGTAAGACTATTTGCTCATGCAGATGTTCACAAAGTGGTGAACCACGCCCCATCCTTGCTTGTGAACGACTGAGCCTTTTCGGGGGTGCTCCTTTTATACCCAATCATGGCACACACCTGTTTCCAATTAACCGGTTCACCTGTGGAATGTTCCAAACTGGTGTTTTTTTTAAGCCTTCCTCAACTTTCCCAGTCTTTCATTGCCCCCGTCCCAGCTGTTTTGGAATGTGTTGCAGACATCCAATTCAAAATGAGAGTATATCTGCACAAAAACAATCAAGTTTATCAGTTTGAACATTAAATATCTTATCTTTGTAGCATATTCAACTGAATTTAAATTGGAAGGGATTTGCAAATCATTGTTTTCTGTTTTTATATACGTTTTATAAAACGTCCCAACTTCATTGGAATTGGGAATTATATTAAAACATTTACAATGTTCATTTTTTTTTTTTCAGTTTGACAGTTTTGACAACAAACTTGCTGTCAAGAGATCAAATCGGACATCAGTTAGGACAACTGAACGCCGTAGTGAATTCTTTCTGCCAGCTCTTTGCTCAAGTACCGTCTTGATTCTTTTGTATTGACTCATCAGGAGATGAATACCATTTTTTATATTAATGCACTGGCTGTTGACTATAAGTCTCAAACATAATGCACGTGCATTGAAAAGATACTAAAGATGGAACACAAAATATAGAATTAATGAGTTTGTACATATAATCAAGATGTAAAAAGTGCAGTGATGACATGACGCGGAGCTATTGATGTTTCAACCACAGCGTAAAAGTGTAAGAAAGTAGTTTTTAGATAAAAGTTGGAGTTTCTGACTGGCAGGATTAAAAACAAAATGTAGATTTTAGTGACGGCTGGAAGACGTGGAGCTGAGACAGGAGTGACTTTCCTGCCAGGCGCCCAGTTCATCAGCAGAGATCGACCAACATTTATTTATTTGCTTCTTTTAATTCATACCACAAAATCTAAACATTCCACAGTGTAGTAAGCAAACGTCTCTACCTTCCTTTTTATAGCTCCACATATGAAGTTCAAGGATTGAAGATATGTTAAGCAAATCAAACTCTGACCGAAAACAGTATGATTTGGACTAGTCGTCGGAGAATGCTAGTTAACATCCTGGGCATTGCCGAGGTGCCCTTGAGCAATGCACCGACCCCCAACACTGCTCGTGGGCGCCGTAGCATGTGTGGAAGCCCCTTCACTCCTCTATACATTGTGTGTGTGTAATGTGAGTGGATAATAAAACAATATTATAATAGTGTGTGTGTGTATGTGTGTGTGTGTATATATATTTAAAAGAATAGCAAATAGGACATAGTGATTTTCTGTATTTTACTATGTTACGTTTGACATGGCTGATACCTACTTTCAGCTGTATTGTAGCTGTGACCTTTTCCATAATGTACGCCTCATTCACAAAAAAATAATCCAATATAATTTGACACCTATCTCAACTCAGATGTTCAACTCAGAAGGTCTAACTCATAATACCTCTAGCGTGCCCTCTGTGAATCTGCTGCTGTTTGCTGAGGGGTGCCTGCAGGCAGCTGCAGAGATTCAGGCTTTTTACGGATTCGTAAACCATTTTCACAATTACTAATTTCAGGACAATGATGCATAATGCTTTTGTTATTGTCCTGAATTCAGTCCGGGCTTTGTTTTATTTGCTTATCATCAATCATCTAACTGATGCTATAAATTCCATTTTGTTGTCCGAAGTGTACTGCTGCTTAAAAAAACTGGTATGCAAAGTAAAATGTTCCCAGTAGAAGCCTCTTCAGTTCATCTGTTTTATAATCCTACACACCTACTACGACTGCACAGTGATATTTAAGTCGTCCTCGGTGTAGATTTGTCACTTTCACTCCGAAATAGACGCTCAGTGAGTCACTGGTAAGGAGACAGCAGGACAGGACTCCCCTCATTATCCGCGTGGGCTTAAATAGATGGGATTGTTTGTTTTGTAACTTGTAGCTTCCGATCATTCTTTTATGTGTGATGAAAAATGTTCTCATTACTTAATCATCATTTCTGTCAGAGACACCTACGTCAGAGGACAAAGGACACTTTAATTGCATAATTGTTTGCTTCCGTTCAATAGTCAGCTGTCTACATGTAGCACCGGGACCCTCAGAAGCAATTTCAGGACTCTGAGAAATGGCAAAGAGCAATTTTCACCATTTTTTTTAAACATTTTATAGACTAAATGATGACTTGATTAACCATGAAAAGCAGTAACTGGAAACTGGAAAATGACATATGACCAGAGAGAAAATATACATTCATTATGTCCTTTGGATGGAAGTTAGCTGACTGAGTTTATGGGAGTGAGAAACAAACGTCATCTCAGCCAAACTTTCGGTGTGATTCCTCCACCGTCCCCTGACGTCAGAACACTGAGCTGGTTCAACAATACAGACGCTGGTGCCAAGTCTTCTGGACACCGTGCCACGAATGCACATAAATCACATTAAAAGTTGGCCAAGTTTTAAGGGCATCTAAGATAATTTTTTAAGTGCATTATAATGATGGCTAGCAGCAACGAAGACTGTGTCTGTTGTGTTATTTATGAAAGAAAATAAGTATTCTCTCTCTGGATTAGCTAGCAGGTATAACAGTGGATGTACTTCTGTGTGAAAACAATCTTCTTTTTCTTTTAAGGGTTTAAAAACTTGAGTTTGCCCCCCTCATTTTAACTTTGCAGGTGCTACACATGGTATTTACTGCACTTTTCTGTATTTCTTGTTTTCTCTGACCTTTGCTCACTGGTTTGAAGTGGGCGGAGCTCCCTTTAAAAAAAAAAGAAAAGAAAAAAGGTGGTGTCACCTACTTCCAGGCACCAATCAGAATTTTGCATAAATTAATTCTGAATTAGATGACAGGTGTTTTTTGTTTTTTTTTCCTTTTCTGGTGACCCATTTTCTAAGTCTGATCCAAATTGTTCTCTCTCCTGTGTTTGAAGAAAAGGTTTTAAAATTTTAAAATTAAATTTAGATTTTTTTTTTCTTAAGAAAATAAGTCAATCTTGCGTGGAAAGCCTTAATGAAGCCGCTTTATTTATTTTTATTTGTTTTACTTATTTTGTAAGACCCATATAAGTTTAAATTTGGTCAGAACAAATGGCCCCAAACAGGATTGGAAGTTAAGAACCAGCTGTGCTATAAAACTATGTGTACTCTGCTGTTCAGTTCAGGTTACACATTCTACGTCTATGCTGTGTTTCAGGTTGGTGGACATGAAGCCCGAGCAGCGGCAGCTGATGTGTGAAGACCACGACGAGGAGAAGATCAACATCTACTGCCTGTCCTGCCAGACGCCGACCTGCTCCATGTGCAAAGTGTTCGGCAAACACAAGGACTGTGAGGTGGCACCGCTCAGCAGCGTCTACGTGAGACAGAAGGTAGAGAATCCCTGCGGGAGAGCTTGTTGGTCGGATGTGGTGCAGTGCATTGTGGTTGTTGCAGGTTTGAGCAAATGGGAATACCACAGCCCCCTTTTCACGTTTATTTTAAGCACCAATTTCAATAATATGTGCGTTTTTCTGCTGCATAGACCACCCAGATTTATGAAAAGACCATATTTCCAGCAGCAACACATTACTCCACTCAAATCCAACTCTTTACACTTCACTGTGGAGCAAAGAAACCAAAGAAAACCCAAAAGATTCAGCTAGAGACGAACCTTATGCTACTGTTGTCGGAAGTTAGCTGGCTAGTCTTTTTTTTTTCAAGCTTGTTTAAAGGTCAAAGGACCATCAGAGGGTGTATCCAATAGTCTCAACTCTAACATTTCTCCAAAAAGTGCATGTGGGTGTTGACTTCTTATAAAAGACGATGGCCTTTATCCTTCAGCTCACACACTTTCTTTCGTGTTTCTATTTTTAAGCCTTTCTTGTTCCTTTTCTGTTTGGATCTTGGTGTCTCTTTCCAGAACACAGCTAATAAGTCTGGATACAGATCGACCCACCCAGTGCAAGTATAGAGTACACGGGCAAAACTGTATTAAACGACTGAAATCAGGACCCACCCACACACACACACACACACACACACACACACACACACACACACACACACACACACACACACACACACACACACACACAGTGGTCAGTGGTGGAGGGAGTATGAAGACCTTTTCCTGCAGGGGAGACACTTTTTTAATATACATTTCTGAGATTTGGGGCAAATTAGCACATTTAATGAAATAGCCTCACTTGGGATATATGTAAACATGAAATATCAGAAAACCTTTAGAAAGAAATAATTGTCTAAAAATGTATATTTTATGTCATGCGCAGCCTGATTTATATCATATCTGTTCTAAATCTATTTCTCAAAACATGGCAAAAAGGGATTTATGGCTGTTGACAGTATTTTCTGTTTTATGGAGTGATTAAAAAAAGAGACAGCCCAAAAAAAAAAAAATCCCCTTTGTAAAACCTTTGACTCTAATATGTCACCAAAATGACAGGTGGAGTTTGAACCTGGCTTTATGTATTGTTTAGATTTCTGCTCAGAAAATGTCTGCAGGTGAGTGCAGATTTAACTGGAAGATGCCTCATTTATCCGTCAAAACATTTTAGGGAAATCTCTAATTTCATTTAATTTCATGCATTTCTTTGCACTTTATATGTATTTTGACATGTTTATCTATTAAGTACAGATTAACTAAAGGGGTCTAGTACATGTAGTCGAGTACAAAGTACAATATTTCTCACGGAAATGTAGTGACGTGGAATTACAAAGAAGAACAAATACCTCAGAACTGTACTTGAGTAAACGTACTTAGTTACTTCCCACCGTTGCACCTGGTTGTCTTAAGATCTGCTGAGGTGATACCAGACGCAGCTTGAATGCAGAATCAGGCCAATACACCGGAAGCATCACATGAAAAAAAGCTCATTAACTCATCCGCTCAACACGATGCGGACGCACAAAGTCACACAAAGACAAAGTGCAGCCGTGTTGTCATGCAGATGGCGGCGGCGGCGGCGGCGGCGGCGGCGGTGTCGGCGGCGGCAGCAGTGTCCGGCATGTTATTGAGCAGTTGGCTTTGTTGACATTTCAGCGCCGGCCTCTGCATCTCTCACTCCGTCTCTGATTCACTCATCTGAAATTTAGATGAGGCGGACGAAAGTTGTTGATCCTCCGTCTTTGTGCGAAGGTTAATCTGAGAGACAAGGGTCGGTGATTTCACATGCACAGAGGCGAGAACGTTTGTGACACTGATGAAAACCTTCATTGGACACTAAAACTGTACAAACTCTGAAAATGTACATGATGTCATGATACTCAAACAGATGCGTGCTGGTGAGTCATTTTGTTGGGCCTTTAGGTGGTGACAGGCTCACTGACGAGAGAGTGCACAGAGT
>CAEMYA010000645.1:315821-342358 GCA_903131615.1 Diplodus sargus | reverse complement strand
CCCCCCCCCCCCCCCCCCATGGTCATTTCAACTCTTTAAACTTTAAACTTCTCTGTTGAAGTAGAAGAAATATACTGCTTTAGTCCTGGCTGAAAGTATGTCATGAAGAAATAACACAAAGATTTAAACATACTGATCATTAGATTGGAATTAGTGCAGCATATGGAACCGTGTTGCTCACAGTCGTCAGCTCTGTGTCAGACGTTTAGTCACTTCGTATACATTATGTAGCAGATGATCCAATAAACCAAACAAATCTGCTCCGAGCGCTGCCGTCACCGACCCGCCACATGGGGGATGAGACAGAGATCACAGAGAGCGTGTGTGTGTGTGTTTGGTTTGCTGATGGATCGAGCCAGTATTGACCTTTTTTATTTGAAATCAACATCAATAACCTCTGAAGCGGATGTTTGCCTCATTAAGTATTTATTAATGAATGTATCCGTACGACACACCAGGCTGGAGAATTCTTCTAATCAGTTTCTTTTCTGTTGATAAATTAATATCAGTGTTCTGCTAAATGAGCTCTGAATCCAGAGAATAAAGTGTAACATGTTTAAAGTCGCCACGACTTGTTGATATGCTTCGTATGTTTATCAATATTTTTGAGTGTAACTATATGTTTAACCTGTATATGTAAAAATGTTTTAACGTTACTGCCTCAGAATGCAAACTGAATTTTAGAGTACACCTAAAATAAAGTTTTATCTTATTCTATTGTTTCATATCACATCATATCGTATTGTAACCTACCATATCGAATCATTTCATTCCGTATTGTATTCAATCATACTGTGCTGTATGGTGTCATGTACCTTACCGTATCGGATCATATCATACATTGTACAGAATTGTATCGCACTGCATTATACCGTACCGTATTACCACGTATCGTATCGTTCCATACTATACCGATCCTACCGTATTGTTCTGTATCGCACCATATCGTACCTTACCATAGCCTACCAAACTGTATTGAATCATATCGTGTCGCATCGTATGATGGCATATTGTACCATATTGTACAGTACCGAATTGAACCACATTATACTGTATCGTACAGTATTGCGCTGTACCAAATGGTATCGTACCATATTACAGCATACCGTATCATTCAGCACCATACTATATCGTTCTGTACCGCAGTACATCCCACTGCATCATACCGTATGCTATCATACTGTATCGCACAGTATCCTACCGTATTGTATCATAACGTATTGTACTGTAACGTACCGTATTGTACTTTATATTGGTATTGAAATAAGATTTTTAAGATTTTTGAATAAAACAAAGTTCCAAAAGTGCGAATCACAGCACCCCCATTAGCAATAGTGGAGTCAAACTCCTCTGACTGGTTTCTTTCACACTGAGGCAGCTTGACTTAAACATGTCTCATTTGGAAATCTGTGTTAATGCGTTTGTTGTCAGAATGGCAGCAGCAGCCAGGGCCTCTAACATGGAGCGTCCGGAGCTCGGTTATGAGAGTATGAGCCACTTTGTCATCGACACAGACGACGCGGCCGTCATGCTGATGAACATCGACTTCTGCTCTGGTAGGCACAGTCATCCAACACAGGAGTAAAGTTTTATCAACACGGTGACAGAACAATAATCATCATAATAAATGTGTCTCATGTAACCACCTCAGTTGACACCGACCCAATCAGGCCTGATTGAATATATTTCAAGTGGGAAATGTTTATTCTTCGATAGTCCAATCAATAGGACAATGTAAACACTTTCTTTTGGTTGGAATGAATATTTTCTTCGGTCAAAAAGTCGATCCAGTGTCTTAAAGACAGGCTTATTTAATGTACACATGTTTGTGTGTGTCTTCAGGGGTGGGAGATGATGAAGAAGACGATCCTGACGACGGCGGCGAAGAGTCAGAACTCGACTTCAGCTCCAGATACTGAGACCAAAAACAGGTGGCTGTTGCTTTTGTGCAGTTGTGGATCTTTTTAAAGGTTAAAGATAATTTGAGTAACAAAAGGCGATGCAAGGTGTTTGTTTCTGCTCTGAATCTCCCTGTTGACCTCTATTGACGAATTGATCTAGGCGTTGCTTGGCCAAGGCTTTGTGGTTTGTTTGATTTTGGTTTGGAAAGTGTCAGAATCCTCACATCAGTTATTCAGCCTACAGGGCTTGTAGGATGTACCTGCAGCAACGACTCCTCTTGTTTTCTATAACAAACTTATATTAGACTTTATAGAGTAAATGTCTAGCCTCTAGTTTGAGGGACGAGTAAAGGAAGATTTTATTTGTCAGTTGAAATCTGGATCATCGATGTGTCGAAACAACATACTTTTTTTATAAGAACAAAAGAAAAAACATCTCAAGGTTACTAACCTTTTGTGGAGATTGGAGGTCTAGTTTGTTCAGATGTCATCAAGGTCATTCACATGGTACAGACCATCTTTGAACAGAGGCAGAGGTTTTGACAAAATACTGTAAAGTCAAACATCCTTATTTTGCTGTAGAAAACTTATTTTAAGATCCATTTTGTTTCATGTAACAATTGTATCTGACTGTAACTGAATACCTGCAGGAAGGAACATCACTGTTTTTGTTCACTCTCATTGCATCATTTTCAGTATAAAAACTCACTACCTGTGCATCACCAAATCATTCAGTTAGTGTCTGTAGTGTCATGTAGCATCTAAAGAGTCAGATATTTCCCCCGATTCAAAAACTGAGCTAAAAGAGAGTTTAAATTGTTCTTGGATTCATCAGGTCAATGCAAACACGACTCCAAATATATTATAAAGTTGTCCTGTGACAGTTTGAATAACTATTTTCCAACAAGTTTGCCTCATCAACTAAAAGGTTAAATGCCAATATTGTGTTTGCAAGCTATTTGCGCTGCCCCCAAGTGGCCAAAAAGAATCAAGCCGGTTTAAAGGAACAGTTCACCCAAAAATGAAAATGCATTCATCTATTTACCCCGGTGCAGTAGGAAGTAGGTGGAGACTTGTTTTGTTATAGAAAAACAAAATCATAAAATGGCTCCGTGCAGCTCATCCAGAGTGGCCCATGACAATATTTGCAACCTCGAAGCATGTACACCAACTTTAGATGAGATGTTCGCTCAGGCTTTTAGCTTAGCAGCTACAGTGAAGAGTTTGGCTGAAGGAAGGGTGTAAATAAAGTATTTTCAAATCAATTTAGAGACTTGGTTTATGCTGAGATGTCTCACTCTGTAGCTAAAACAGAACATTCATGACACAGTGTAAATAGTGATACTGCAGCAATGCACCATAAGAGAAAAATGTTATTTAAGAATTAAAGTATGTAAACCAGTTCTACCAGGACCCAAAAGCAAAAGTATGCACCTAAAATTAACATAATATGACCTCTTTAATGACTGAATTTTCATTTGTGGGTGCACTGTTCCATTAAGTGGACAGTGTCATAAGATGTGACATACTGTATTTCAACACAAACACATAATGCTTTATAGCTTCACTTGAAATGTCTTCATGAAGTGCACCCTGCACGCACACATCAAGTGTCTAAGATGCAGAAGAAAAAGCCACTGTACTGACGCGACGCCCGTGTGTCAGAGCCTGTTTATAGATGTTCTTGTTGCTCTGCTGATTAACTGTAAATGTGCACGGTCTGAAGTCAGCAGCAGCTCACTGTGTGTCGAACAGAGGGGAAGTGTGAAATCGCCTCTAACAAGACCACTTACGTAAGGAGGGCCTCGGCCAGAGAGCGAAGGATTCCCCTCATCCACCCAGGAAGGGGATGGCATCAGTGTGTTCGAGCTGACTCAGTCAAAGGCACCAACAACAACAGCATCCTCCTCCGTGCTGTATTGGTGAGGCGTGGGTACATTAGGCCGAGCAGCTGGAGAGTCACTGGTGATTGTTTGGACGTGGGATGATGGCACTGATCTCATGATATTTCATCTTTTGTTCCTTACTCGAGGTCCTCGCCGCGGCGCTGAGGAGATTCAGACGGAAATAGAGGTTTACCATAATCCCCCGGAAGAAGGAATCCACACAGTGCTCAAGACGAACATGAAATCACAAAGGCGACATGGGAGATAAACATAAATAATCAAAATCATACCTTTATGTGCATTATCCCTGTGTTTCCAGCCCAGATGCACGAGGACCGACTCGGGCAGATTTTTAGCCTCCTACTTTGCGTCCTTTTGTTCGGTGTATTGTGTGTAAATATATCCCTCTATGTAAAAGCGCACAGGAAACACATACAATGGATTTAACACTGTATTCTGTGCAGTGGGAGGGAAAGTCAAAAGATTGTGTTCATGTGTGTCTTCAGGATATAAAGCCCCTATATAGATTCTTGTCACAAGGCTTCAGGTTTATACTTGTACTGTTCACATGTTCATTAAAATAAACAGTGTGGGGATTAAAGTCAGTAAGACAGAAACGGTTTCTTTCAGCTGAGACTCATTTTTCAACGGGGTAAGTTAAATTATTTTGTGGATTTATGCAGCAAACTGTATATTGAGGAACAGCATTGTCCTTTTTTTCCCCCTCCTTTATACATAAACACTGGAGAATGAGAACACCAGGGAGCTGCATGTAAAACTGAAGAGTGGGAGGAAAAGCTCATTACTGTGGGCTGTGCTGCAAAATGACTTGCTTCTCTTTTTTTGTAACAACCTCAAAAAACGAGTCCTTGGTTATGGTTTTCGAGGCCACCCTGGTCTCTCCCTAAACCAATAGTAAGACGGGGGGTATTCAGTTGGTCGCAATCTGCAACCTCACCACTAGATGCCACTAAATCCTACATACAGGACCATTACGAAATTACAGCACGAAGAAGATGTTTAAGTATTTTTATGAGATCTGTTGATAAGAAAGTATTTAATAAAGTGAGTGTTTGAACAAAGAGGTATTTTTTTCTTTTTTATGTGGAGGGAAGTCTAAACCGTGAGGTATGAGGGAGGTGGGTGGAGGTTGTCAGGAGATCAGGTGTGGTGGACTTGAATTTGTTTTCTCTCACCTGAATGACTAGTTTTTTGACACTTTCATTGACTTTTAAAGATTTACTTCTTTGAGGCTTAACTCGAAATGTATTACTGACCTGTTTATGGGCTTTGAGGCTTGTTTCTAGGTAGACATGTTTAGCGTTTGATTTGACCTTGTTTAATCTTTTACAAATAAAGCACAAATATAAGATAAGTCACTGTTGAGTTTTTCTTTATTTAATGAAGAGAACATTGTCATGCCCCAATTCATTTTTGTTGTGCTGTTCGTCAGGCTGTGTGACACCATGGTTCTCTTTGGTGGAAGACACAGTAACAGTAAAGAATTTTAAAAAATGTCATTAATGTCAAACTGTAAATTACGGTATTTATTTTTAACCATGAACAAAAAATAAGTTAAAATAATGTAAATATAACAAGGAATGAATAAAAGAATAAATGAATGCCTAAATTTAAAGAAAAAAGAAAAAAAAAATTACGTTTATTTTTGTACATATTTCCACAGAATTGTTTGCACTTAGATGAATATATTCTTCTGAATATCTTTTATTTTATAGATATTTTTTGATGGCACTTGAAATATGAAGTACTCTCGGTCACAGAGCGTGTCAGCACTTGATTTTACATCGTGTTTTATCCTATAAAATAAACATTTAAATTCTAAAGTACGCCGACACGCACGTTTGTCACTGCTTTGATCTACAGATTGATGTGTAGTGACATGTTAAGGACGATGAGCAAGATGAAACTGAACCACACATACACACACAAACACACACACACACACACACACAAACAGGGCGATAAGGAAGAAGAAGAATCACCAACACACCCACAGTTTGGACTGAGTCATCGATACAAAGGCCCCGGAGGCCATTTTTGACTTCTGAGTTTGCTTCTCCTCTGTGATCAGTTTCAACAACCTGAAGAAGAAAACATTAACTGTCTCTTCCATCATGTCTGAGCTTTCAGATTTAATGGATCTAGAAAAAAGCTTCTGTTGCAGTGACACTTAAAATGACTCAAATATCGCTGCAGTTTATGTATTTTATCAATGTTCTACAGCTCAGCCATTGTTAGGAATAAATCATCGCCGAACAAGCCACATCAAGTGATCATTTTTACCAGAACTTACTGGATGCAGTCAACAGGATAGAAACATCTCTTTTAAACCCCATGTAACCCCCAAATTCGCTGGTTTTATGTCCAGTAAAATAGAAAACAAAAATCCCAAACACAGCTTCTTTGTATCGGCCTAAAACTGTCAAAATACCTGAGTGTAAGTATAAAGTTTGTCCTGTGGGTGGCATTAGAGGGAAGTCAACAGAAGTCATTAAAATCACAAGGGTTAGGGCATTCAGGCGGGGGGAGGTAGCTGAGACGTTTGTTACATGTCATCCTGTCGATCTCGCACTCTCGATTAGCTTATGAATGGCTACAGATGAGGCCCAAAAATGTTGAAATAAGAGGGTTTGTTTCCTTAGGAGCATGAATACGCTCAGAAAAATGTACAACTTGACCTGAGGGTCGTGCAAGTAGCCAAAATTGAATAAGTTTATTCCTCGAGGAGCTTTAAGCAGTTCAATAAATGTAACAGTTTTGACAGTTTACCTTTAAGGCACAATGTAAGGTTAGAAAGAGTGATTTCCAGGTCTTTTTGATCATAAATGAGGTCTAAGTGCTGTTTAAATACGGTGAAAGTGTCAAAGCACCCAGTACACACAACTGTTCTTTTAAACCAGCCATGAAGATTTCTGTGAAGCTGTGATGTCACACCTATACAGTCACCGCCCTCAGTATGGCCGCGTTCACAAAGAGACCAGCAGATCTGATGAGGGAACACGATGGGCGGTGCCTGCTCAGGCTTCTGAGAGCTGACCAATCAGAGTAGGAGGGGAAGGTCTTAAAGAGACAGGAGGGTTCAGACAGAAGCTGCAGCGATGGACAGTATGAGAATAAACTGTTTGGTAAAGTTAAGCATGTAAACATTTTCTAGTGGATGCTGTAAATGAAATTATGAAACTGATTTATAGCATTATGTGGGACCTAATATTTTTTGTGTACGCTGGGAATATATTTTGGCTGATGGTGGTGGAACAGAACAGCGACAAAAGCATGAGGATTCAAATCAGATTTTTATCGTAATAAAAATATTGTATCAGTGCAAGTACTGTTCATTTATTTATTTATTTATTATAGATACTTGTAATGCAAAAATGTAATGCTATAAAGGTCAGCAAGTTCACCATTATCATTAAGAATCATTCTCAATGGGGACATGAAATATAAACAACATTTTAATGAAACGTGTTGACGTGTGACAGACAACAGAAAACTATATTTAATCCTGCCTCAAGGTAAATGTCTGGCTTTCAGTGATTTTTTTCCCCGTATCATCCTTTGGGTGGATCTTTGTAAAAATGGGAAAACATCAGATGACATAAATCATGTTGTATTTCAGGATCGGTCGACACACATTCATTACCAGCAAAATAACAGAATCAAAAGCAGCGGTTTTTGTTTTACTTTAAACTTTTTTATTACAAAATATAAATGGCAAAAAAGCTTCTTCTTGTTTTTGCGAAAACAAAGACAACGTGATCAGAGTGTCAGACAGTAAAATAAAATAAAGTAAAATAAAACAAAGCTTTTTTTCTTGTTTTTTTTTCTTGTAGATTAGCATGCTACAGTTGATACAGTACATAGTGATAGTGCTCCTGCTCCAACTGAAGAAACAGAACAGAGGATGAAAAGAAGGCGAGAAGATGGAAAACAAAGCAACGCGAAGAGTGTTTTGTCTTTGTTTCCAAACAGATCCCTTCAATCCTGTGATATTAAGTTTGATCAATCAGGGTGGATTAACACAAAGAGGCAGAGGAGAGTTGGATATCAACAGAGAGGAGTTTTGACTTCCAAATCCCGCAGAGCTATAGTCGTCTTCTTCTTTCACTTTAAAAGGTCAATTATGAGCTAATATGGCTCCATTCAGCACTGTGAGTTGCCAAATGACACCTTAAATTAATCAGTTATGAGTAATATCAGCTTGTTTGTTTGTGCCAGAGCCCCGTATTATAACTTATATTAAGTCTATTAAGTTTTTTCTTTTCTTTTTTTTTTTGGTATCTGCCACAACTTTAATTTGGAAAATGTGGAGAAATGTGTGTTTGAACCATTAAACCTTTCAAGGTGTGTGCTGGTTACACCCATAATGCACCTTGTTGTTTTGCTGTAGGGGCAAACACATAGCCTAGAAAGGGGGTAGATATTAGGAGCATCATTCAAATGACAAATAAAAACGTTCACACTGTGGTCAACTTTGAGATCTTGAGGAATCAGACTGTAATTTGAGGGGGAAATTTTGCAAATGTATGCAAATATTTCGGTCAGCCCACTTTGAATCATTTATTTAGTCATCGCTCATTTTTCTCTTCATGCATCGAATCATTTGATCATCGGGACAGAAAAAAGACAAAGAACATCGCTGCTCACATCCGCAAGAAATGTGTCCAAATGTGTGAAATCCAGTGTTTCCAGGAGTCCAGTGCGGAGAGCAGAGGGGCTGAGGAGGGTGAGGAGGGTTGGGGGTGAAGCCAGGAGTCCGTTTCCATATGTTCCAACAAAGTCTTTAACTAACACTTAAAGATTTTTTACGTTTTACACGCGGATGCTGTGATGCGTAATTTGGCACCATCTGTGCGTAAAATGGCGTGGAGGAGAAGGCAGGCGCACAACAACAACTAATGTCAGAGGTCTTGATTACTTATAGACAGCGGCTGGGCTGTTTTAAATGAGGCATTTCTCTACAATTACTAAAAAATAAATAGAGCTTTTACTTCCCGACCTCGTCTAGCACTTTGCGGTTGAGCTGCGCCTGCTCCCTCTGGCTCTCCATCTTCGCCATCTGGATCATATTCCTCAGCAGGTGGAAGGTCAGGTCGATGGACAGCGGCGGCTCCTCGCTCCGCTTCAACAGCTGCGCCGCCGCCGCCCTCACCGCCTCGTCCCGGCTCTCCTCCTCGGCTGGGAGCAGGAGCAGGGGGTCCGGGGTCCTCCGCTGGAGGAGCCTCAGGAGGTTGTCGCCCAGCAGATCTGAGGCGGCGCCGTCTCCGGCGGCGGCCGCTCTCAGGAGCACTTCGTCCAGTCGCTGCGTCTGGAGGCGGCCGCTGCCATCCAGCCAGCCGGGGAGGGTGCGCGGTCTGCCGGCGGCGGGGCGGAGGTGCGATGAGAGGAGGACCGAGGAGAGGAGCAGGAGCAGGGGGACCGGCTTCATGTCCTGCGACCACACGGATTACACACAGTTTAACCAGAGGAACACACGGCGGCCAACAACACTCTTATCAAAACCCAGTCATGTTGCGCACTTTCTTTTGGATTTCTTGGACTTCGAAGTGATGCAAAATTATTATTTTTCCATGTAACGCATGAATTATTATAAATAAAGTAAATCGGCTTCATGTTAAGAGACTAATGGCCCCAAATTATCTTAACTTGCTGTCTACTGAGGGTGATTTTTACCACTGTAGTCCGTCACTAGTTGTAGCAAATGTAACAGGAGCTTCGGTTTAAGTTGGCCTCTCCATTTCTAGGTTGCACTGCTTTTGTCTCATCACGCAGTCATCTTTAATTTGCCATCCTGCGAGAAAACGAACAAATATTTCTATTTATGAACTTTTACACTTGACTTAAAAAGCACACAAATGTCAAAAGTTATCACCTCTATCAGCTGAGTCCTACAGAAGCGCAGGAGAATAAACAAATAGGACACGTAGATGGAGATGCTCAGCCTCCAACCTGCACAAAGGTGTCCAGATAAAAAAAGGCAGACCGAATGGAAGCAGAGACACTCACTTTCTTCTGTCCAGATGCTGCAGCTGAACTTCGGCCGGTGGGATCTCTCCTCCTCGGAGTCTGGAAAAAGTCCCTGTGAGCGTGGACCGGAGAGGACGGAGGGTTTTATACATCCAGCCCGCTGCTTTGACGTCAATGCGAGGCTCAGAGAAGCTGGTTTGGAAGCCGGACAGCTACGGAGACGACAGGGGCAGCGTGGTCCTGAGGGACAGCTGAGGGGTCGACAGGTTGATTTCCTCTGAGGTGTCTGGGAGAGGGACCTCCCAGTGGGGGGGGGGCTGCAGGGGCCTCGAGGTTTGGGGGACTCCTTGATAGAGTTTCAAGGGCACTTCATGACTAAAATGTTATCACCATCTCGTTTTTGTTGTATATTATCGCCTAATTCTTTCTATGTTGGACTTTTTCTATGATTGTCAATGAATTGTTGATGTAATCTAACATTTGATCAAACTTCCCTTGAAGGACTTATAAAGTTATTTTGAATTTTAGTGAATTAAACTGAACTGCACAGTTACAAAGATCCACTCTGTCTTACATTCAGCTTAAGCATGCTTTACCTCAACCAGTCATGGAATGTAACCAAGTACTTTTACTCAAATACTGTAGAAAACCCATTTAAGAACGTGTACTTCTCCTGATCATTTCCCTCTTCTGCCACATTATACTTCCACTCCACTGCAGCCTGGAGGCAAATGCTGTTCATTTTAGTCTACTACGTTAATTTTAAAACTCAAGTTTGTCTTCTAGTTACTTTTTGCAGATTACATTCTGCTTCGGGGGTCAGAGTGGCGAGCAGGTTATGACTTCCAACCAGAAACCACCCAATCAAATAACTGTGTTGAAAGCTGAGACCAAAAAACAGATGGAGCGTGTGAATCTGGGAGCTGTCCACGGTGCTGAACCTGCTGTTCAAAAGACCCACAACTCACATGATAAGGAATCTGGAGGTTCTGATGTGTCCTTTTTGGTTTTTTTTTTTTTTGGTTTTCTCTGTGCTTCCCTCGCTAGCTTAGAGCTGGCAGGGCTCAGTTTGAAGAAAAGGTCATGTCCCATACACCGGCACGGCATCGCCCAGTTTCATTTTCCATTCATAAACGTAAACCCCTGACACTTTCCAGATGTGTTTGTGGCAACAGAACCAGGTATTTCAAGACAAACCATTTTTCACAACGTACCATTCCAACATCTATTCTGGTGATGAAATAAGTTAACAATAAAATTTATTTTCTCCTGTATTTTAGAGGAAAATGAATATTTATGACTCTGTACAAATGTAAGCCTCACATTCAGTCTGTCTGATGACGTTAAACACAGATGTCAGCTCCATCATGCCTCATGTTCAGGTGAGAGAGCTAACAAGACTCCTGTCCTGTCTCTTAATTTAATTACCTGGATTTAAATGTGAAAAACACAGCGAGCTTTGGTGCTGAATCAAAACTTGATTCCAGCTTTTCCGGGGAGAGGCTGGTGCACCTCGGGGGGGAAAGAGGCTATTTGGCAGATTTTCAGTGAATTCGTCAAACTCCCCCCCCCACCACCGTTTGCTTCTCCCTGATAAAGCCCCAGAGTGTTTGTGTGGAAGTTAATTTGGTTGACAGCCGAGCTCGGCAGCCTCCACAGCTCCCTCCAAACAAACCCCACCCAGCCGCGGCGGGGCTGGCCACCAAAGTTAGCGAGGTCAAACGCGCCATTCACAACTCTTCAGGTAAAACTTTATTAGCTTCATGCCAGAGACGGCCTTTGTTATCACAGTTGTGCACATCATCAGTATAAAGATTCCAGGTACATGGGAGAAATGAAGGAGAAATACACATTTCAACAGTGATTGTCAGGGATTTTCAGGGTCTTGTTGCTTTGTGGTGATTTTCCAACAACTACTGTAAAATGCAGTTTGACAGAAAACAATTCAAGTACACTGACTGTGGAAAAGAATAACTCGATTTCTTGTACACAGTTGGATGACCGATCTCACGACTGAACGGTAAATATTAAGTCAAACCCAGCAGACAGTTAGCTTAGCTTAGCAAAAAAACTGAACACGGTGGGGAGGAAACAGCTGGACTGACTCCGTTTGAAAGAAACAAAATCCAACTACCAGCACCTCTAAAGCTCGTTATTTAACGCTGTATACCTACAGTCCATACAAAATACAAATAAAAGGGGTTACAGAGTATTTCTGGGCCGTGCACAGCTGTCAGGCAACCAGAAGGGACTCAAGTAAGTTCCTGCGCCTGGTCAAGAAGTCTTATTATAGAAAGGTCGCTGGTTCGATTCCCCTGGTCAGTCAAAGTGTCATTGGGCAAGATACTGGACCTTAACCTGCTCCTGATGTGCTGGTCGGCAACCTGCATGGCAGCCACCGCCATCAGTGTGTGAATGTATGTATGAATTACTCTTTGGACAAAAGCATCTGCTAAATGCCCTAACTGTAAAAAATACATGTTAGTTACTGAGCTGACAGTTGTTTTTTGTCACCTCCATACAGAACCATGCTATCTGTTTTGACTTGTTTTCTGTCTTTGTGCTAATCTAAGCTAATCAGACTTAAATTTACCGTACAGACGTGAGCGGTATCTTCAAACTCTTAGCAATCAGGCAAACTGATGTCAAACTGCAAAAAAAAAAAAAAGTCTAAATACTCTAACATCAGGTTTTGTTATCACTCCTTTCCAGATTCCATGACAACTGATGTTAGTTACAACATCCACAGAAGCCTCAATAGACCAGAATGCATTCCATCCTTGTGGCTGATTAGATTTTAACACATGAGTTAAAGAATGTGGCTCTCTTATCACTCACTTTATACATTTCTAACAGAAGCATACAAAATATTTGCTCGTCTGTTCCTGAGTGTTGTTAAAATGGCGTGTCGGGAAGTGTTGGAAAATAGATACAAAAGTAGAAGTGCATAGATGAGGTGAAGAGTGAGTGAAAAACATAAGAAAAACAAGATATTATTACAGATTCTGAGGTAAATCTTTCAGTCGTTATATGACAAAACAAGATACTATAAACCTTTAACAAAATATCCTTTATCATAATTGTTTCAAGTGATTAACATACATTACATGGTAAGAAAAGTTTCCTTCCGGTGGGTGTAAACGTATGAGTGTGTGTGTGTGTGTGTGTGTGTGTGTGCGTACGTGTGGCTAACACTGCCGCCAAATCTCATTTCCATAAATAACAATCTCTCACAGACATTTCTGCAAATGCAAGTTTGACTTTCAAGTAAGTGTGAATGTGTCATTCAGAGTAGACGAGCACTTTCTCCCGACCTTTATAAGTGACTCAGTCACAGTTTTACACATTGGAAATACCACGAGACGAAGTAGCATCAAGTAAGTTAGACCAGAGCCGCCCATGTCACACACACACACACACACACACATACACACACTACAAATGAGTGTAAAATCATCATCAGCAACAACAGCACAGGCCGGACTTGTGATCATCATCGCTCACATCTTATTGGCCTTCCAGGTCAGGTAGGAGTTCCAGCCGACAGCGACAACCTGGACGACCGCCAGTCTGGAAGAAGGAGGGTGTTTATGTGTTTAATTTGTGTCTGATGTGTTAAAGCAACAAGAAAATGACAATTAAAATTATAGTTCTTATGACATTTTAGGAGACTGGCTCAAAACTGTACAGAGTTGTTCTGGAAGTATGACCGTCTTTCAGATTTGTAACAAACGTGAATCAAGAAAAACTCAAATTAAAGTCAGTTTTGCATCTATATAAGACTTTTCAAGACTTCTTCAAAGCAGATATCCAATTCACGCGATTTATGTTCTATCTCACGAAAGGTTTGGGTTTTTATTGTACGTTCGCTGAAAAGCGGCGTAGAACACGGTACAAGTGTCGCTGCTAGTTTCTGATCGGTGCTGTGGTCATTTTCACGCCCAGTGCCCACATTGTGTTGATAGCAAACGTACTTGCACTCAAAGCGTGTTGGTGTTAGTATGAGGTGTGGTCAGGCACACAGCTAATGTATTGCTATCCCGAGGCAGCAGAAAGGGACGGCTCTGTAGACCAACCAAAAGCTGGTGTCAAGTAAAGGTGCAGTGTTTTTCCTGCTATTTAAAGAGCACTTTATTAAGATAGCAAGATGCTCGTACACAGCTGGATTCACAACACGCATCAACACTTTGACTAAATGATCAAGAGGTGCCGCTTTCAGTCATTTTAAACATTTCCACGTGCTGTAATGTCACTGTGGTTAATATTGTGGTACAGTCAGGCAGAAAAACTGAAAGCTGTAGTTATAAACTTGACAGGACAGAGGAAACTCTCCAGATGGAACACAATTTCACTTTTAGTTTCTGAAATACATAGTTTTTTAGCTCAAGAAGGGGAAATGGACTTGTTGGGTTAGCGTTAGGATAGATTATTTGAAAAGGGCCTTTAAACTCTTACCTGTGGTGCAGTGGAATAAAGTAGAAATTGGCGATCTGGACTGGCGGCCAGAGCTGAAACACAATGAGGAAACACTCAGGAGGCAGTTTGACTCACTCGATGCAACATGAGGTCAAGTGAAAATGTCTTTCAATCAATAGGTTAATTAAAATAAAACAAATAAAAAAACATTTAACTTCACAAACACATTTGAATGAAATGGTAAATAATACAGGAGAAACTTACATAGTAATTTGAGATCAGGGCATCTGTGTAGTCCTGTGAGCAAAGTTTAAAACAACAGTTAGTAATTCTTCCAGCATTCTATCAACCGCTGAGGCACCTTCAATCAGGGGGCATATCCACAAAACACCCCCATAATGATCACATCATCATGAATCATATTGCAACTGTAATATGTTTTTTTTTAACCATATCCTGCAGCCCTTATATTTCATTTCACATTCCCGGTCACAGACCAGTTACCTGTCAACCAATCACAGTAGACATAGTGAGAAAAGGAGCTCATAAAAACATGATGTCAGTCGTTCAGGAAAAGTTGCTCTCTGCAATGAAGTTAAAAAGTCTCAAGAGAAAACTTGAGCACCACTTCGGATGTCTCCAAGAGGAGAGATGAGACATGAAGTGATGTTTGCTGTACATGAGTCTACAAGGTAGACCCTGTACAAAAGAAATGTATCAAAGCTGTAGAGATTGAAAGCTGAAGCTGTAAAATGCCACTTTGTTCATTTCTGAAGGTTGAACATTTGAAAGAAATCCCTCTTATTTGTGAAAGTTTACAATTGATTTAGAGACATTTTAACAAGGAGTGCCTCGTAGGATAAGAATCTGGGAGAAGAGTAATACATTTACACATTCATACACAAACATTTTTAGTCAGAGGTTGCTGATAGTTGAGTTTGTTTTTATATTAAACCTCTGAAAAGAAAACTTTCTGGCCCAGTCAGGTTTTCAGGTTCAGCCCTCCAACACTTTCCGTCAGAGAACAGTTGAAGACATCAGTGGGGGATGAAGTGAGAGATGGTGATGTGTTGAAACTCCAGTTGGTGAGGAGTTTTCATTCCAAAAACAATGCAGGATGGACGTGTTATAGCCAAAATATCTGCGGCAGGGAGGCCGAGTAATTGTTGAGTGATTGTTAACGATGGACTATCAGCCCCCTGTAGATACAGTGTGTGTCAGTCATTTTATAGTATAACGCAGGAAACAGCTGTTTACCTTCAGTGTTGAATATTCACACTGAACAAACATTACAGCGTGTACAAGAAAGAAAGAAACAACACATTTTTTAAAGAACTGCAAAAGTGGGACAAAATGCGAAACGAAGTGTCTGAAGAATTTATTGGAGCTTCATTCTCTTGGTAACCGGTTCTGAAACATCGAGACCCTGTTAGCTCATTCCTATGATCTCGGTACAAACCACAAAAATAAGTTCTTGCTTGGAAGATTTACGTGAATGCTCCTCAAATCAGAAGAACGACTTGTAAAAGTCTGTGAAAATTTTGGAACATGGGTTTCCAACTTTGATGTCATTTATGCAAAAAACTGGAGGACGAAAAGTCAATGTTTGGTTGATGGTAAGAAACTTTCTTGATGTACTTTGTAATATGATATTACCATACAACTGCTAGTTGCTGTCCGCGTAGAGAAAAGTGATTTATCAGCATTAGTCTTGATTAATAAAGCACATCTTTTCTTTTTCTTGCGTTTTATTTATGACAGATGTCAGGGAGAGTCAAGAAACCTGTTGGAAATTAAAGTATGCAAAGGAATTTCAGAGTGAACCAATTTGATGAGCTAACAGCTTCAAAACATGATGCATATTCACTAATGTTAGTCACGTATGCTCACACACTTTAACACAATTATCTAATTTGCAAATAATACCAAAGCAAGAGTTGTACTGGCCATCGACCTGTCGAACTCCTCTTTCAAATCCCTGCAAAATCAACACCAACAGTGATCATACACATTTTCACAAGCTCATTACTTATGTAAGACTGCAGCTGGGTTTCTTAAAGAATTTAAATTGTGTGCAGGCAAAAGAGAAAAGTGTTAACGTGGCTTAAAAAATACTGAAACATGCTGATATTACTGTGAAAATAATCAAAGATATGTATTGAAATAAGTGAAAATGTGTGTTATTTTAAGTTCCTTTAACATTTAAAAAATGACTTTTCCTCTCCACAGTAAATATGAAAGGCACGTGTGTGTTTATACACAAACTCTCTCTCTCTCTCTCTCTCTCACACACACACAAACAAATCCCTCCGTCCATTTAAAGGTCACCTCAACAAGTCTCGACGTATAAAAACAACAAGCCAATATTCCAGTTACAATCTTTTCTTTCTGGCGGATTTTTAGTTTTTCAGGGTCGAACCGTTTTTCTAATTATGGTCAACAAGCTCCTCGACCACCTGAGGTGAAATTACCTCCGCTGCGTCAGAGACACGTCAAAATGTTTCCTCACACACTCTGAAGAAGACGGGACCTTTTCTCAGCTCCACCCGGGGGTTTTTTTTTGTACTTATTTTTTTCTCACAGTTCGTGCACAATAAATATTTAGTCTTCAGTGTGACGTGTGATTGCAAGTGTCAATTAAACTTAAAGATGAGGTTAAATGCTTTTCCAAAATTCAATATCTGATTTGATTTCCTGCAGATGTCTATAAAATTTGGTACAAGCGTTCAACCTGTCACACTGAAAAGTAATAATTTTTTCGAACATCAAGAAACACATCATCAGATCAAACTTCCTTTCAAACAAATGTGCTGCGTGTAAATTTGCCCATAGTGAGGCACGTTTGTTTAATGAATCTGAAGAGGAGAAGAAAGAGATCCAGGATGGGAGCCATGCTAGGCCAGCTTTGATTTGCAGCTGTTCTGGTTAATATCCAGTCGCAGGAAAATGAAATGGACTAAATTGGGCTCAGGGTGAAAGTGAAGATATGACAGTGCTGTACCTACATCTTTACAGAGACCTGTTTCCGCCACAACATCCCAACGTAGCTCTACAGCGGTGGACCCTGTGTTTATATCATTGATGCCTGCTGCTCAGAACAGAGTCAAAACTGATGTACGTTTCCTTTTAAAGTGAGGATGCCAACCTGATCATCATCATCATCATCATCATCATGTTGTCTCTGTTTACATTCACCCAGGCGCAAATTTTAAAAAAGCACAAAGAATTAGAGTTTACATGTGTATAAATATATGACCACATATGACTGCATATAAAGATTCCATGTTTGTGTAGCAACCAGGAACATTTCGATATGCACCCCTGTGTCGTACAATGACAAATACATCTCCTTGAACCTCGCGGTTGCTCACATTGCCAACCGTAGCTAAGGTAACTAACGATGCTAATGTTAGCTAGCAAACAATAACTAACCATGCTATGGCTAGCGAGCAAAAATTAACGTTGCGTGTGTAGCTAATGCTACCTAGCTAACGGTGGGCACTCACACTGTAGATATGAGCCATTTTTCCTTTTTATCACAAATTGGCAACTAACAAGACTAGTTTAATTCTGTAACTCCTACATTTCATTAAAAAAAATTATTTTAAAAAAATATTTGTCTACATAAAAAATTTATTCTAAGAGAAAATAAGCTCTGACCTCAATGCAAAACCGATATATTTGATATGAAGTATATACACTTATTTCTATAAGTTAAGCAGTGTACACACACACACACACACACACACTAACAGAACTTGATTAACTAGGACACAATGCAAGAACTTCGTGCCGTCTCAGGTGAGAGCAGAAGACAGAGGACAGATAGGTTGCAGGTAAACAAGAAGGTTAAAGTCTTGATTACACCTGTGTCAGACTTTAACAATCATGGCGTCCGTCTGGTGGACAGCTCCATTAATTTTCATCTCACATTTCCTCAGTGCCCGGCCTCATTGTAATGAGCACATTTGTCATTTATTTTCTGTCCTTTCTGACATTTACCAGTTTGGCCTTTCAGGTCCGCGCGGCTTCGTTGGTAAATAATTGATGGTGACTGGCTGCATGTTGGGTAAGCAAGGCGCTGACGGACGTTTGAGCAGCTGGCACAAGATGACAGTTAGCTCTGACCTGGCATACAAATACAAACACAAACACACCCAAACACACACGCACACACACATATATATGAAGGTATGAGTCATTCCAGCTATTTCCACAGTTCCTCCCCCCAACCTCCCCCTCTTGCCTCTACCTCCATCACAGGAAATAGTTTCTAATAATAATGAGAGGTGAGTGCTGGAGGTCAGATGCTGTGTACTCTCATTTACCTGAGCTCTGTTCATACAGAGAAAACACTGCTCTCTAGCCAGTATGTACTAAGTAAAAAAAAGAAGACTACGTCACCCCATTGTGGTTAGAGGATAGTTTGGCGATTTGGTCATTACCATCTTGGTTTTTCGGAACCAGAAGTGTCCAAATAAGGACAACAGGGCGGAGCTGGATCCGACTGAGAACCCAAGGACACACCATGGTTGTTGTTTTACTCCAAGGGCCTCTGTCCGCTAAGGGCTAGCATCTTTTTTCAATTGTTTCTGATGACGGGCGAGCCATATTCTGGATTCCTACGGATCAAGTTGTGAACCGACATCCTCCTTGATCAGATGTCTTAATATCAAATAAAAAAACAAACAGATTGTCCTGAGTGCAACACCTTTCCTGCTTGGATAAATGCTTTGTGGACTTGGTCCCTTGATGGGAGCATGATGTCATACCATGCTGAAGACGACTTGAAAACTAGAGATTGGGACGATAAACTTATTAGCAAGCGGTTCAATTAGGCGATAAATCAAGAGAGAAGTAGGGTCATTTTCTCATAAGCTTAAATACAATCGGATTTCTTTTTGAAACCAGTTGAAAGGCTAAAAAGGTATCTTTAAAACCGTGGTCATGTGAGCAAAATTAGGACTTTTAAATGCAGAATTTAAAACAAAACACATTTATATTTGTTTCCCTACGTTATTGTTTATGTTACAATTTGTAATATTTTATAATTTGCTGTGATTCTTTTTTCATATCCGTCAGGCTTGAACGGGGCACACTCCCCCTCGTTGTGCCTCTAATTCAACATTCATAAATGAAAAATGAGCCGAGGACACATCAGGTCAAACGCTGAACTTTTACCTCAAGTGGAGATAATTTTGACCCAGACAGTTTTTCAGGTTCAACTCATCTACATGAGCAAGCATATTTTCCACATCACTACAACACAGACAGGAACACTCGTGTCAAAAAAACAATAAAAAAAACTTTCAGGGTGTATTGGGACAAGAATCTTTCCCAGCATGCACCGGGGGAAGGCAGGCAAACACATACTGTGTCTCATTAAGAGTGTCCAGTTGACTTAAACACACATTGTTTAGCATGAGCAGCGTGCCGTCTCTCAAACAAAACTATAAAAATTAAAAAAAAGACAGTTTTCATGATGTTGTGAAGCAGTGTGGGATCATGGGAGTTGTTGTATTCACTGTCAAACAATCACATAAATCTCTTACATAACTTGGGCAGAAATGTTAACAGAGGAGATTATATTTTTACTTTACTTAATATATTATGTTTAGTCTCATTCATCAACTTTTTTCCTCACTCTGAAGAACCATCTGATGTTAACCTGGATGTTACAGTGACAGGCGACCAAATGAAACTCACCTGTAACAACCTTTTAACTTGAACACACAGTAAAGTGGCCTTGAAATGAAGTGAACTCACCCTCTTCAGCTTGTTGATGTTCTCCTCCACCTTGAGACCGTTCAGAGCGCCGGAGAGACAGAGAAAAGCTCCCAGGAAGCACGGCGCAAAACCCAACTACAGAGAAAGACACAGAAAGAAGAGAAGAAACTGTTATGATGCCGAGACACAAGTGAGGACAAATTAAAATCACTTTAGCAGTGAAGGCTATACGGTACTTTAATTGATGGGTCACATTGAACGCAATGGAAGATGGGAATGACAGTATTACAACGTCAAATAACAATACGTCTGTAATAAAAACAACCACTGCTCAACTTATATATGTGCTGTATTATATCTTTATACGGGTCATGCACGCGGGAAAGGCATGTCCATTATTGCCAGCATTAATGGAAATGGAGTTTTTTTTTTGTTTTTTTATCTTTGAATCTTGAAAAATAGGGTTTGTTTGTTTAAATGCGTAATCTGAAACTTTAGTATATAAGATTCAGAGGATGATAAAGTTTCAGTGGGTGCAGCTGTTAATGCAATAAAAATCTAAATGTTTCAAGCTGAATTGAGCAAAGCAGATGAGTGATTTATTTGACGTCGAATCATCCTTGAATTTGTGAGCGTTTATGTTGTTTGAGTCATGTTATGATGCTTTGGTATACCAAAGGAAACATGACTCAAACAACATAAAGCATGTATACCAAAGGAAACATGACTCAAACAACATAAACGCTCACAAATTCACAGATGTGGCGTCTTTAAAAAAAAAAATGTTTTGATGAAATTAGTTTTGGGGGATTTAGGAAAACCTTACATGTTGATATTGGTGTACATCTTTAGATTCTCATGTGATGCTTTTCTTCTCAAATAAGAACAAAGAACCACTCCCCATTTATAAGTGAAGCTACACTTGTCCACTTTAGACTATTTCACGTTCATTTTATTTAAATATAAATATCTGGTTATAAGGAAATATCTAAAATGATCTAAACAACAGATTTTAGCTGTAACATCTGTGTCCTGACAGTTTGATAAGTTGTGAAACTGAGTGATAAATGTATACATTGAGAGATTTTACTTTATACACAGAACTATTTGCTGTACAAAGGATTTTCTGTATTCTACACATAAAGGATGCACAAAGAAAATCTGAAATCTCTGTTCAGTTGTTAACAGCGAGGTGAAACTGCTCCTTCCATACGAAACTTACATAAAACAGCGTCTTGCCTTCCATCTGTTATTCAGCTCTGACGCAGATCGACGACGCTCAACCTTAAATCTTTCAAGTCACCAAATGGCTCTCGAGCCTTCGCAGAGGGAGCAGCGTTCAGTGTGACCACATCACTATTCAAGCGTGAGACTGGACCCCTTTGCTCCGGTTAATATTTCAGTACGGGGCGGCGCGTTGAAAGCTCTGAAGTCTTCTTCTGTGGTGGCTGTGTGCAGTTTGTGTGTTTGTGTGTGCAGTGTGATCGGGTCAAACAGCACAGAGTGATGAGAGGAAAACTGCTTTTTCAGTGTTTTGTATGTTCTATATATTGTTTTATGTATGGATTCTTGCCACAGACTTTCATTTCATCATTTACATTCCTGGTGTTCTATTTTTTCTATTTCCTTTATTCTTCTAACCACATTAAGATGTGGTTAGAAGAATAAAGTTTAATGTTGCAATTTGCACTTGATAGGTTTGAATAAAAAAGTCACTGTTTCATAAAGGTGAAATGATCACAAAACCATTTGACGATTGTTTAAAGGTGCACGTAGCTTGTGCATTAACAAAAATCTTACAAGTTCATTACATGTCACACTGTGATGGGTCTAAAGCCAGGTTCACACTAGCAGCCAAAATCCATTATTTGACATATCCACATTGATTTTAGGAAGTCTAGACAGAGAAAAACAACATGAAATGTGAAAATCAAATCCACAACACATTTGGAGGCGATTTGAAATGTGATTCAACAAATCTTGTCCTCTACAGATCGGTCTCAGTCTGGGTGCTCTAGACGCCCTTATCATATTTCAAAGTATCCTTTGTGTTGCTCGGTGACGTCAGATCCAGAGCGACGGAAGTAGAATCAGGCTGCGACTTGCAGAGTGTACCAAAATCAGCCCAGTGACGAGCAGTCCGCTGATTCACTCTGAAATAAACTGCGTGTTCCGTGATTGGACAGCACCATTATTTGGAGAGTGAGATGACAGACCTCCATTTTTCAATGCTTCCATGTGGAGGCTTCGCATCAACGCACGTAGTTAACTACGCCTAACTTTGTTACCATGGCAAACAATTGATCCGTTGGTATCACTTACAAATAACAGCTCGGAAACTCCGTCTTTAAGATCTGATTTGAAAAACAAATGGGATATGCCTGCAGTCTAAGTATAGCATTATGAAGTTTGCTATCTATAACTGTATGTCTATTTAAGAGCGTCAGAAAAAGGTCTGCTGAATCTCCGTACAGCTCAACAGCTGTATGGAGAGGGAGGGAGGGGGGAATCACCGTAAACAGCCAAACTGTTCAGCCCGGTTTGTGCCAAACTCCTCATGTAATTTGACAGTTTTGTCCCATCAGCACAACAGAGAGCCGTCTGTCAGCCTGATGTGAGGAAATTGTATCTCTGTGGTTGGAGCGAAGTTAATGAGTTGAGTGGAAGACAGAAACACACTCACACACAGTAGTATGATCTATCACCGAGCTCGTTTTCACCTTGTTGCTTTGATTAATGAATGCATTTGGATCTCGGAATTAATCTGGACAAAAGAATTGTCAACTATTGTGATAATCAGTTCATTCGAGTCTTTTTTCAAGCAACATTTGCTGGTACCAGCTTCTGAAATATGAGGATATGTTGTTGTTTTTTTGTCATTCATGACAGTAAATGACGAATCTCTGGGTTTGGGACTGCTGGTTGGATAAAATAAGAAAACTGAAGACGTCACTTCGGACTCTGGGGAATTGCGAGGAGCATTTTTCCCAATTCAACTGAATGATTCATAGTGAAAATAATCTGCAGACAACAATCTGTAGTTTTAGCCCTCGTCTTAATAAAAAACCAAGCGGCACTAAAAGAAGAAGAGGACAGGGACATTGTGCTTTTCTCACCTGGTCAAGCAGCATTTTCTTCATGGCAGCGCTTTTAGTTCCTCCGACCACCAGCCTGTCCAGAACTTTGTACCAGCCGCCAATTACTGGACCCTTCAATGCAAATCAAACAAAATCATGATTTGCTTACCGACATCAGTTTTCTAGGAAGTTCTTCTGTAAAATTCACGTCACATGAAAGAACACGTATTGCTTTACTCATCGACCATTAGCGTCTGCACACCAACAGCACATTAACTGAATTAAACAAACAAACGTAATAAATCATTGATGTGACAAAGGGCGATACATGATGTATGAGTCGTGAAACAGTTGTGTCTTTCTGGATGAACGAGCGAACATGTCTTAGTGTAACGTGACTCCCATATGTGGCAGGAGAGCTGTTCTCAATACAAGCATCTATACATCGTCCCTCTATAATTCATGGCGGCGAGGCAGCCGATTGGACGAACGTAAGACGATTATGGAAATATAAATAAACTTTGTCGACGTCACGGTGATGTCAGAAAAGAAATGTGCCACTTTAGAGGTGGATTGTTCAGCTGTCAGAGGACTCGATCGGTGAAACAAGTCAATTCACGAACACACAAAGGCTTCAGGAAACACTACGTGACACAGATTCATCCACACACGCGCTGTTTGAATGGTCACCTATAGATCTATAAATAAGACTTTTGATGCCGCTGAAGATAGAGTTTGTCTATGAATTTCTTCATTTTGCTTTACATTGGTTTATCATGTACATATCAATGTAATTATGCTGTATGGATGTATCGTTTCATTTCAGCATACAGTACATGATTAAAGTGAGTAAAGGACCGTCCACACCAAGAACGGTAACTATAATGAGCGGCGCAAAGCACGTGCTGCATGCTCCAGCTGTGTCGGCAGCTTCAGAAAATGTATATTGCTGACCTGCAACGCTAGGCTTGGATGAAATCCAAAATTCTATATCCTGATACTGTGTCCCGCCCAAATATCGTGACAGATATTGTCTCACGGCGAAGACAACACGTAGTCTCTTGACTCACCATCTTTTCCTGCCCGAACTGTCTGGAGTATGTTAAAGTGCTGCGTGGATGGCACTTCATTTGGACAATTAACCTGCAGTGACCTCCGCCAGCGCCTTCTCATTCTCATCTCATCAAACAGCAACACGCGTGGCCTCCTCCGCCACCACAGGCCGCATTTTCATTTCAAAATGAAACCCCAAAGATGCCGAACAGTTGTTCCATATTCGATATTGCATAAAAAATGCGATATTCAACAATATCTAATAACATGCCAAGCCTACTCAGTGCCAAGGACTGTTTGGCAGTACATCTCAGATAAAACCACAATTTTGTATGTGTCATTTTCAGCCTAACTTTCGGTTATGTAAGAGTTTAATCAGTTGTGACTGTGACGCTCTGTGAATTCAGATGACTGTCTGTCACCGCTTCTGTCGTTCATTAAATCTCAATTAAAACTCCGCCATCCAGTTGAGTAAGAACAGTTTTCAAATACATTTATATAAAGTGATTGTTAGACTTCTTGATATTGACAGAAATAAGACTGGAAGTCTGTTTTAGAAAGCCAATAAATCCGTTGTCTTAAAGCGATGTCAGTTATCGTCTCGGCCAAATTTTGGGCCACTGCAGTTGTAAACAGGGACTATTTTATCATCTACTCATTCATCACTTACTTTATCATTATTGGTTAATCTGAAGACGCTTTTGTCATTATTGGACAATTGTGATAGGGAAAATAACAAATTAAAAAATATAGACAACAAGGGTTACGGTGGACCAACTGAAATGATTCAATTTCACAGATATTTCATTCTTGCATTGTTTCTATAAAACTGGGCATGTTTGTAGCTATAGATGCTGTAAATATAAGTTTTTCTGAAATCCAGTATGAGTCAGGAGGAGACTACTTACCACGAAGAAGAAGCCAATACTCATCATCTTGGCCGTCCGTTGCACGTTGTGATTCGCCAGTCCTCTTCTCTCAATCAGCTGTTGGGAGATGACATCACCGACACCCACTAACGACCCTGGAGGACAAACAGGAGACAGACGCAGTGACTCAGACCACCGAGTATGGTGACACAGGTGATATTAATCCTGTAGATGATACTTTTACACAAGAGGTTTTTGTATTCATGTTTACATCACATCACTTTGACTGATTGGTGGTATAAAACTGTTCAGTCACTGCGCAGCTATAACATGCCCCGGTGTGTCCACACACTGGTGATAAAGTAACTGCAAACCCACCTCATGTAGAGTCACAAGTAAAGATAATCTAGGGTTAGCACTGACACACTCACTGTAGTTAATTAAAGAGGAATATAAAGCCCTAAAAGTCTGTTGATACATTGTTTAACTTCTGACGTTACCACACATATGCAATGTGATAAAAAAATGGCTATGCTGTGAGCAAAGGTGGAGCAACAACACTGTATGTTCCCTTGTTAACAAAGGGACTTTTTGTTTTCCTTTTTGCTAAAAGGAAATGTTGGCATCAACGGACAAAAAGCAATACAGATAGTAGGCAAGTGAAGTAGAGGGGGTCTAAACACATAAAAAAACAAAAGAAATCAAATGGCTCCATACAGCTGGTTTGGTGTAGTCCAAGTCCACGGAAGAGCAAAGAAAAGAGGTTATCAACACCTCTGACGTGTGGTGGAGCTTGTGCACCTATTGCAAATTGAGGTGTCTGCTTTTAGCAAAGCAGCCACAGTAAAGATTTCATCTTAAAAAGGCTGTAAATGACGGCTTTTTAAATCCTTGGAGAATCCCTCGGCTTCTGCACACTTGTATTATGACTAAATGAGCTGTATAGGACCATCCTGTGTTTTTCTTTTTGTCGTTTTTTTACGTTTTAAACGAGATGTGAGCGGAGTGCGAGCAAGCAGGAGGATTTTCGATGGAGTGCAGAGGAGTGACACCTTGCTTGATTGTCGAAGCACTTTGTGAACTCTGTTGCACAGGTGCTGTATAAATATGTTCATTATACATTATACATTTTTATTATTATCATTATCTCCCGTTTCATCCCGCTCCATTAACGCTCACAGCATGAGTCCAAAACATGCCCGATGTTGAAATAAATCATTTCTGCTTGGAGAACGTGTTAAAGTTAAAATACAGCACAGTTTTTATTTGTTTTTTTGCAGTTAGCATTGAGTGATTTAACAGAGCAGGGTGAAATTTTAGGTGCAAAGAACACAACACTTGCACCACAAGCCATTTTGCTGTCAAGCTCCAGAAGCGTTTAGTGACTGACGAATCATCACCTGAGTTTCCATCGTCATGACCGAATTTTCATTTTTGGGTGAATTGTTCTTTTAAATCCTGCCTGCTGCTGCTGCTGGATACACGGTTGATGAGAGAGAAACAAGCAGTCAGTGAGCTTTAGAACTAAGTCTCTTGTCTCCGGTCTGCACAGCCGTCCATTTAACTCCTTTCAGACTGATATTTACTGTAACTTTTTTTGTCCTGACTCATAAAAAAAAA
>CAEMYA010000645.1:302851-315792 GCA_903131615.1 Diplodus sargus | reverse complement strand
AAAAAAAAAAAAAAGCCGTTGCAGGTGGAAAAGCTCGGAAACTCACCAACTTAACATCACCCACTGCAGCCCACATACTTAAAGCTGACAGCTCAGTGTAATAATATAGACGCTGCTGAACAAGAGCTAACCTTTCCTTAAAATGTCATGGGGGAACTAATAAAAGGCAGTTAGTGTGACAAGGTGGACACACACCCACATACACACTCAAACAGAAAAGTGTTCACCTTGAGGTCAATAAATACGAGCATTTCCTCCGTCACTTTGACTCAGACACTTTGATGGGCAGTAAAGCACCGAGACAGAGGAGTTACAGCTCAGGAGCTTCAGGCTGTTTGCTCAGAACTTCACTTTATGATGATGAAAAAGAACGATTTCTGTTAAAAACCTCTCACGGACGGACTCAGAGCTCACAGAGGACTGATGGAGGAAAGACTCAAGGGTCGAAGAGAGGACACAGAAGTGTCCGAACATCAAACTTGACACCTTAAATCTGATCTCAAACCAAAGAGCTGCTTTAAAGGGAAAGTCCAACTCACGCTCTGGTTACGTCACAAGCAGGGTTGCCAGATTTGATCAACATTGATTTGCCCAATCGTCTCTTACATCTCTGATGTAAACATGAGTGCATGTTTACAACAATCAGAAATGATTCCATGTATTGTCTGACAACTTACTGATATTAACAGATGTAAGCTTTTACAAGGCTTTTATATCAGAGCTGAGTAATGACCTGAGGGTCAGAAAGGCTGAAATGAAGTTAAGGAAGATGAATTATTTGATATTCCAAAGCTCTAAGGTCATAGAAATCATCCTTCCCATCAGGACCCTGACGGAACATGTGCACCTCCTCCTCCTCCTCCTCCTCTACATCTTCCTCTTTCTCTTCATCTTCTTTATGTGACTGACCTCTTGCAAACCAACTGTAAAGAGTCACACCCTCGCCTACTGAATGTGGAGATGCTGCACTTGTTCAATCCATCAAAGCAATTTGACTTCTGAGTAAATGTACCTATATTCCACACCTGTTAATGATGGATAAATGCAACATGTTTTACTTTCTCAGACCCTCCATCAGCTGGATGCTGAGGTGCATCTAACAGGTGAGCACTGCCTCCATCTAGTGGTAATTAAACTGTACTACACGGGAAAAATTTTTACAGTAAAGTTACAACTAGTATCAGTTCTGTTCTGACAGCTATGAACTACTAACCTTCAACTAACCACTCCATTCAATTTCTAAGCAAAACTGCAAACATTTGATGGTTCCCTTGAGTGAATTTAAGTGGTTTTGTGGCTTCTATTCATCATTTTTGACAGTAACAAGTCTGTAGAGTTTAGGTATTCGTCTTTTAGTTGGACAACAAAGGAATGTTGAGGGTCATTCTGTAAAATTTTGTCGAGCATTTTTCACATTTTTTTGTTTTTTTTTACAAATAATCAGCAGATTAATAGGTAATGAAAATAACCATTAGTTATTGGAGATAGGATGAGTTTCATTTTGGAGTAATCGCATGTCCAGATGACGTCAAATTCATCGTTATGGGGCAGCTCTAACAAGCTGTCTACAGCTGCAAATGTTGCCTTACACGTGAGTGACATTAGGAAGGAAGGAACTTGAAGCATTTCTTTGCATTTGTGGACAAAAGGTCCCTGAAGGATCGAATGTGACGGTGTCCTAACTATGGACTTCCTTTTCCTTACATTCAAACTGCTGTTGTTGCACTATCAGGACTAATGATCACTATTCTTCCAACAAACATTTATTGTCAGTATCATTAAATCTATCGGTGATCTGTTCTTTCGCTCTTAAAATGCGAAAAGCTAAAGTTACTGTGTATGATTGTTACATGATTGTAGCGTCATCATTGACTTAATGACAAAAGCTCAAGAGTTACCAGAGCCCAAATAAGCCAGTTATTCTCGCTGTCAAAAGACCCACAAGGTTTTACAATGGGGACGTGTTACATACTGGGGCAGAAAAAGCCGTTTAAATCAGGAAGAGGTTCGGATTTCAGAAAGATAAATATCTGTGTGGTTCAAAGGCCTTTCCTCTTTGTTGATTCTGAATCTGAAACTGGGGTGATCTGTTAACTGGAGCAAAGGTCATGACTGTGACCAGATGTTGAACATTCTCAGCCCCCGTGCTTTTCCTCATCTCTCACACTCACTTTATCTTAACACAAAAAGTGAGTTTCAGTGTGTTTCTGCACCTCTTGATTTGGAATATGAAATCTGTCTACTGTCTTTTGAAAATTACAGCAGCATGTTCAGTGGAGAGATGCAGCTGTTGGATTTATATGAAGTGTGCACGAGGGAGCTTCTCCTACCAGCAGTCACTATCTGTACTGTCCAGGGGTACTTGGTCATCAAGACTTGGTAGGATCTCCACAGGCCTGCCATTATTCCGCCTAGGAGGAAGACAGAGAAACCACAAAGTCATCAAGAGGGGAAACTGCAAAAACGTGATTTGTCCACTAATTCACCCCGCCCACCGGCAGGCAGCGTGACCCAAATCAAGCGACCACCACTTGTCAATTAGTTTTGTTTACTGTAAGGGCCGCGACAAAAATTTGGTTTAACAAGGACCTTTTCACAGATCACGTTTTCTGACTAAATTGACAAGAACTAGCTGAGCATTTAGCTTGGGTAAACATTTTAACGTGCTAGCTAAAATCCGCTCCATTGGATGAAGCTGCGTCCAAAAAAGTCAAATATTTCTTAAAGTTTGTCATTCTTTTAGGAATTTGTCGACGCCGAATGAAGTGGTGGCTCCAATCAATATAGAGAACAATGTAAACCAGGTTCTCACACCCATGTAGATTTAGAAACAGCAAGGAAAACCTTAAACTGTAAAGTTTTTCAATGCGGTTCGGCGTAAGGTTGACGTTCGGTATCATCATGGCTAAGCTAACGGGCATTAGCTTAAGTTTAAAGTGCAGCGTTACGTTTAAGGTCATTTCCAGCTAACGTAACGACTCCAAGTCTCTGACAACTTTTGCATCAAAATAACGTTACATCCCACGTTACTATCCTGTTTATGTTGACGTTTCTTTACATGTTTAGGAACATTACTGAAACACAACAGCGCTGCTGCATGCTTACAGAAAGAAATATCACCCACAAGTGCCCGCACTATGTATTAATATTGAATATATTACAGTCACTGTAAATGTTATGTATACCTGCTAGAGCTCCCGGCTTCACTGAGAGAGCTGCTGCTGATGCGTTCACGTCTCTGCATTCGCTCGGAAGTTTGTGTTCTAGGCTTCTTAAAAGGGTTTCATGTTTCATCCAGGCACATTTCTTAATCAATCCAAAACTATCACTCAAATTATTATTTTTTTTGAAACTTCAGACCTTATCTATGTCAAATGATTTAATGTGAAGAACAAATTAAATACGTCCATTTACAAGTTACTGTTTGGTTTGATGGCATCAATCCTGTATTTTAATTAGTAAAATGCAAGCAAACGTGAACACATTTAATAAGAATTTAGCCTTTACTTTTCGTGAAGACTAAAACAACAATTTGGTAATTATTTCTTTAATGCAATTTGTCCCTAAATTGAAATTCTCGTCCCATATTCTTTAAAACCGTTCACTTAAGGTACTTGCATGATGTACACTGTATGCAGTCCTTTTACTGATGAAAAGTGAACACTCGCACTTGCCTTGACGTCTTTGCCAACTTGAAAATGACGGTACAAAGTAAAAGGGATAAATTCCTACAGCCGCGGAAGGCAGCATTAGAACTTTACTGTCCCGTCACTTCCGCTGTAAACAACATGTTGTGAAGTCTAGCGCCCCCCGCGGGCAACCCGGATGCAGCACAAAATGACAATGAAAACCACACTGACGAGCTATTTTAAGTTACAATTTTTATTCTGTACAAGTGAAGCGGAATATACAAAAACAAAATGGAGGGAAACCAACATATGTTTAACATAAAGGAAACGCTGACAGGCCAACACAGGTGTAACTACTTACATTTAGTGAAGTACAGATAAAAAGTGACAGCAGCTGACTTTGTTTCAAGTTCTTGTTCGTGTTCTTAGATACATGTTACTTGTGTTGGCTGGATAGCTGGATGTTAACAAAATCAATGCAGGTGACATTTGACCAGAGCACAGGTGTAATGAATAACTTAATAGACGAGCACCTGAAAGAAATGCAGCCATTATTTCCACAAATTCTACACATTACAGTGTGTTTACAGGTCTTGGGGAGTACTACTGCGTATGTGGAAAGTAGCATATAGCCTTCTGCTGCTTTTATTGTGGTTTTGAAAAGAAAGAACGTGTGAACTGAAAAGGAAAACTCTAGTTCTGCTGTATTGAGTCCAACAGTGTTACAGGAGTGCAATGATGGACCAGAGGACTGCATTTCAAAACCTGCTGCTTATATTACCCACAATTCAACTTTGACACTCAACAACAACTACAACACCCAAGGCAATTTATCAGATTACATGCAGCTTCCTCTGGAGCCACAAACGGATTTATACTACTTTTTCCACATATGCAATAGTACACTTTGAACACACTTTAATATGTAAAAGTTGCCCTTTAATGGTAGTTAAACTGTCCTGTAAATAGGACCTAGGCTGCTGATGAATAGTCAAAATAATTATGTTCTATGTTAAATACATCAAAACATTTTTTCCTTGATGGAAAAAGTTATGAGGTCAAGACAAGATGTGAAGCAGAATCCATAAGGACTTCCAGCTCACTTACACTAGAGCCGCAAGGCATTGTGGGATGGCATTATCATCTGTCCTTTTGTAAAGAAAGGTCCAATGTATCCCATTCTTAAGGAGATAAGAAAGAAATATTGAAGCACCTTTCCTTAGCACTTCGAGAGCAAAAAAGACTCTTTAATCACAGCCAGTGTTCAAATGACCTTGTGTTTGACTGATATGATCTGGACAGACTGCAGTAAAAACATTAAAAACAACAATATGTTGGTTATGCACTTCGATGAACGGCTTTAATGTAATACAAAACCAATATGCGAAGACGCGGAATTGCTGCTAATGATACAATAAATAAATAACATAAAAAAAGGCAACAAGCAGCAGCAAATATTACCACAACAAGTAAGCGTCACATTTAAGTCAGTTTCTCCATTATACCCCCCAAAAAAACCCACTAAAATATGACCAGATCAAGCATGACATGCTTACGACTATAAGCCTAACAAAGTATATTTGAATATCTGATGCTAACACAAGTGCTGTAGTTTTGTTTTAAATCAGGACATTTGACCACAACAAGAACACCTGGTGTCGTTTGGTCTCCTGGTTTATACGATTATCATCAGCCAGTGACAAAGCTCACATGTGGACAGTGCTACTAACAAGTGATTAAAAGCCACACAGAGCGTTACACCAGCAGCTCCTGACAGACAATGCAATACAAAGCATTAGCTAGCTGCACATTGACTTAATTATCAGCAAAAGCTAAATGAAATATTGTTCTGTAATGTAGTGATGATGTTCAATAACAGGTTTAAAGAACATGGCTCTTTGTTATTGCTGTTGTAACATATTGGTATTAAATCAAATGAGATACAAAAAAATTATAACATAAAACAAATATGACCAACAATATTTGACCGTTTCCCTTAATCATCAGTCAGTCTACTTTCGTTCAAGTATGAATCCTTGTTTTTTTCAGTCAAAGTTGCCTGAGTTATAATTATTTTACAGTACAGCAGTACAGACAGCTGGAGCTTCATCAGCAGAGCAAAGCTGTGATACATGAATAATTCTTGGGCGGGTGCTTACTAGATAATTCTTCGTGTTTTCATTCTATGATTTTTATGATGTGACTAGAACCTTATTTGATTCAATTTATCTCACTAATTTCACTTAATGGTTCTGATATTACGTTTTATTTTTCAGGTTTGCATCCTGCTCTGTACTGCCAAATTGTCAAACGAGTAAATAATTGCTCATAAAATAAAATTCAAAAATGGGCTCTACTTTTTTTTTTTTTTTTAAACTGCTAAGGATTAAACCGAGCATAGCTCTAGCCAAATCTTCCCCGCTAACTCCCTACGATTTATTTACAACATCTGGTTTATGAAGGCAAAAAGACTTACTGTGCAAAATCCTGTAAGAAACTCAACGATTTCAAGGCTCTCCCAGTAAACTCACAGTATGTGAATAAACATTTTCAAAGCACCGCAGCCTGCAGCAAAATAAACACTTTACTGGCAACATTATTTACATCATAATCAAGCGTTTGTCTCAAAGCTGGCAGTAAATGCAGCTCAGTCTGTTGAGTTAAAACAGGCAACACTTGGACCCCTTTAAAAAGTCGCTGGAAACTTGAATGGAGAATGGTCGGAATCCTGCCCGGCACAAATCTATTACTCAGATAAGCAACTGCACTGACCCGACAGTGAACTCTGTGTACTCATCTGAATAGGGAATGGTTTATACAGCGTCACCTCCCTGTCAGGACGATGAGCAGGTGAGAGCAGTGAGGGATGACGGACGCTCTTTTCACTGTTTCATGGTTTAAGTGCTTCTGTAACAGCCCTCCACAACCCTGATCGATTCTCTCCTCAGTAGTCCATCCCTTCATCACTTTCACACCAGTCTGACGGAGCGTCGGTGCCGAAGTAACGATCTCCAAAATTACCTTTGGGAAGAAAAAAGCAAAGTAACACAAGGCTATGCATGTCCTTAATCCTAAGTAATTAGAAGGTTAGATTTTAAAAAGGTCATGATTCAATTTACAGTTACATTTATTGTATCAGATGCTATACATGTGGCTACACAGCAGAAGTTTTCTATCATTCTTTCCTGTCTGATTCAGTGTGGATTTACCATTTGATACCCCCAACTCACAAATTCTTGTTTTTCACCACCTGCCAATAAAAGTTTATGATCTTTTTTCCCTGCAACTTATATTAAAATCAGTACTTTGACACAATTCTCCCACATGATGAATCAGGGAAAAAACTGACTTCCGTACATCTTGTTTACTACAAACTCTAGTCTGTAGGGGAAAAGAAAGCTCCTCACCAATGCCTGGTATGATGTGGAACTGGTCGTTGACCTCCTTGTCCACAGCGGTGGTGATGATGCGGACTTTAGGGAAGGCATAGGCCACTGAGTGGACACCCATCTCTGCCATTAGCAGAGACAACAGGAAGATCTTATCCTCGGCTACATCGTGGTCCTTCAGAGGAGAATGGGGAGAGAGACGGAGCATGTTCATTAAAGACCTCATGGACTGGTTTCCATCAAGGCTGACTGAAAATATTTACAATTTTACAGCAATTATACAATACCAGCTTCCCTCCAATTATCTTAATATGGATTAGATGGCTTGTTCTATTTTATATCAAATTTCTCAATAGCAATGTGAGTTTTTTCAGTGAACCACTGAGGAAACATTGCGACTAATAAAATAAACATTTATAAGCTGATATTCATCAGTTGGTCAGTGTTTTTTAATGACAACTGTAGACCCACTAGCAGGACTCTGACGGCCATCAGAGCAGCAGCTCCGGTGGACACGGTGCTATCCATCAGGATGACGTAGTCTTCTGTGATGTCTTTGGGCAGACGAAGGTAGTGGAGCTAAAGGAAAGACATGAGACAGTACATCACATTAGAAATGTGCAGATATTCTCATATTTAGTATCTGTAGTAGCTTTAATCTCAGGCTCTACAAAATATTTTGAAGCTAATTTGTTATATTGACAATCAAATAAAGAAATGTATCCGAAGCTTCAGTACTACCCTACTGAAATCATTAAATCACTGCAGGAAAAGTCAAAATATATCAAGATACAAATGATTATCATCAATTATTTCAACATAAAGCTGTTGACAAGCTGGTACAATAGTCTGTTAATTATCATTCTGGGATTTAAGTGACAGGATGAGGCTCCCAACAGCTGCAGCAATAAATCCCTTTTTACTTAGTTTTTCCCTTTATCTAATGTAGAATAAAATTGAACATCAGGATGTCTCTTCTAATAACATTTTGTAATTTTTAACAAGCTATTTTTTGACTTTATGCCCTAACCCTAACCAACAATCCAAATAAAACATGCCAAAGATCATGAAGAGCAAAAACAGAATGATGAGGTTGTACAAGCAATTACAAAGAAGAAGCAATCAGTAAGAACAGAAAACCCTCCAGACAGAAAATCCAGGATTATGTTCTTTTGGATGAGCAACTCCTTTCTGATGAGTTCTGATGTTTAACTGGTGCTGTGAAATTTCACTTCATTATTGATACGGCTCTCCAGACAAAATGAAACATGGCAACAACTGCTAACATGTGACTCATCTCCAAATCCAGGATGGAATTTTCAGTGATGTAAGCTTGTGAACTTTTAAAGCCATCAACACACTTATTAAACTCCTGCTAAAAACATATTTATTCCTGATACTTTTGTACTTAATGCTATATTTGTACAGGTTGTAATGTTTGACACTCACATACCTCTGGTTCACCTGTGTCGTGGTTGGTCTGGATGAGGATCTTTCCCAGTCTGATGTCTTTGCACACAGCCATCAGAGCCTGCTCCATCGTCTCTCCTGCTCTCAGGATGGAAACACCTGTGATCTGCGGAAATACACATGATACATTCAGGAAATATTTACTGTAACGTTCATGTCAACTGAATCTGAGGGCAATAAAAGTCAATAAAAGTTATGATCCAGGTTGAACAGAAGCATAAAAAAAGGACTTACTCTTTTACCGCTGAGTCTTTTCCCGTCATAGACACCACCTTGAGGTGTCTCAACAGACACAGGCTGGAGAGGAAGAAAAAGACAAAGTGGAAAAACGTTCTGTCAACTTGCCACTTTAACAATTATAGCAGCCAACTGCATGTTTAGAGCAGAACACTAAGTGGAGAATACCTAAAACGCTTGTTATTCCAACAAGATTCAACCTTCAAAAAAGGAAGCAGCAGGTCAGTTAGTGATCTCCACTTTAATAACAGAAACATCAGAACTCACCTTGAGAGGCAGGAAGGAGAGGGCATGTTCTATCAGGAGCCTCATTAATCTCTTGGAGTAGAAGATAAACTCATCCCTGTTCGTCTCCTTGTTCCTACACAAACACACAGAGGTCAGGAGCAGAGAGGAGGGAAAACATTAAGGCTCTGGTAAGAAAACTGTTGGAGCTTGACACACACCAGGGAATAAAAGTCAGAATCCCACTTTTCAGTGTCAAACAACAAGTTATTCTTTGTCAACAAGATGTGCTGGTGAAATGTGCGTCTGAGTGTGCGTTCTGACCTGATGATGGTGTGCATGCCGCGGACCTGCGGTGTGCTCTCCATCACACTGAGGGTTTTGGGTAAAGGCTGCCCCTGGTGAGCCGAGGCCAGAGCCGATCTGTGAAAATCAAACGTATACAAACACACAGAGTGACGCTCACGTAGAAGAGATCAAGAATCATTGAGTAACATACTGTAGAAGCAGACTAGGGTTTCTCTCCAACTGCAGTTTGTTTTTGAGATATAAAAAGATACAAATATTTTTTAACATAAGAAAATGTAAAGTGATGCCATTTTAAGAGTTTTAAGTGTATTTTGATGATTATGCTGGTCAACATAATTGCAATTAAAGATAATATCATGATACTCGTGACTCAAAATGTTTATATTATGACTAGTAAATAGATTCTACTGTGAAAAATGATCAGATAAGATTGCAGATTGAGAGAGAAGGCAGCTTGTCTCCTAAAAATCCACCTGGTTAATTTTCCAAATCAATTGCAAATGTTTAAATTATTAGTACCCACTACATACAGTATGTTGCTTCCAGCACACATGCTAGCTACTTGTGAAATGAAGCAGATGTTTACAACATGCTGTTTGACTGAACAGGGGCTGGTTTCAGACTCTTGACCATCTTAAATCAGGACTAATTGAACTTATACAGTCTGCAGGGTTAAACAGGCTGATGTGATCTAAAAGCAAAATGAATAATAAAGAAAATAGGATTGTTTTAAGATAAGAAACATGTCCAAAACAGGCAACCCACAGTGTTGGCAATCCACCTGCAAAGTTTCTAATTTGAATAATTTAATTCAGGTAATATTTGAGATGCAGTAGCAGAAATTGTTCATGCCGTCCTATCACAAAAAAAGTAGCTGAGAGTTCTGTGTTGTTCTCAACACAAAGACTGACACAGTGTGTGCCATCACCTGAAGCCAACAAGATGCAAAACAAGAAATTAAGTCCTGAAAATTAGCACATGTTGCAGCAAACACACTTTCAAACACATGCTTACACTGTTAGAGAGCAAAGAAATAATGTGTTTGCTGCATGCTCTAATGGAAATAAAGCATGCTTTGGCCGCTAATGAGTTTAATGCTTTTACTGCAAAAACACCTTCAGTGTTTCATCATCAGATTTTGGTCATCAAAGAGAACAATCAAGCATGTGTGCTCTAGTCATACATTTAAATATACACGGCCTGTTTGAACAATAATAAAGAAAAACTACAAAACTGCTTTTTAAAGTACGACACTAAAAGAGGATGCAGGAGGGGAGCCTCACATATCCCAGCGGAGCTTCCTCTGAAGAAGTGGACAGAAATTCATTTGTTGAGATTAAGTGATAAAAAAGTGAGAAGAAAGAGAAAGAAAAATACAGAAGAGGAAAAGGAGAAAGAAGAGTATTAGAGCAGTGAAACGGCTCTACTACATCACTGCTGTGCAACACTGAACAAACATTTCAAGTTCAGGGCCGCAGGGAAGCTAGATCAATTCAATTTGTCTTGAAGTGGGTTTATTTTAGGGTGAATCATAGGTCTTTACTGCATAGGTAGGTACACTACAGGAGGCTCACTAACAGCTGAGTGCAGCCTGCGTTTAACCATATTTAGCAAACTGACCAGAGCATCAACTTCTTTATTTCAACCTTAACTGTTTGTGCATCTTCTGGCCTGTATCCTGTAGGCTGCTAAGAGGTTATTTTCTGTCTGTTGGTTGGTTTGTTTGGTTTGTCTGTCAGCAGTGTTGCACAGAAACTACCGGATAGACCCCATTAACGTTGGTCGCAGAGCCATTTAAAGTGACAAATACAAAGACAAATATTTATTTTGTCTTTGTTTTGAAATGAGGTCTGGTTGACAGCAAGAGGGGGGGAAAAAAGGAGGAGGGTGAAGATGTAGTAGGCTAATAAAAAAAAAAGCAACAATCATACCTCACAGTGATCTCACGCTGGAATGGTTACACAGCATTCAGCCAGGCAAGGGGGGGGTCGTGCACGCACAAGGAGACACACACACACACACACGCGCATGTGGGTTTGTGTGTGTAAACAGTGAAACACATGAGGAAAGGGGGAAAAAAAAACATGAGATAAGCCAACCTTCAACATTAAACCTCTGAAACAAGTCAAACATTTAAAGTTTAATAAATGTTTGTTAAAATGTAGTATCAATGACATAACAACATTGCATTGTGAATGTAGGCTCGAACAATGGTAACTTATATCGATCCGCAGCGGAATTATATGAAATGACCATGTTACAATTTCACAGATTTTCATAATTCCTGACATGTGAGGCGGTACTTTAATCTAAATGTTAGCATCAGCATGTTCACATTTATAACATTAGTATACTTGTGTTTCACGGGTATAAGGTTTACAATGTTCTCTGGCTGCAACTACCGAGTATTTTCAGTACTCATAAATCTGCCAATTTTTTTCTTTAATTGATTAACGGCTTGTGAAATGTCCAAAGTATGAAAAGGGTTCAAGTGCACAAAATGGTATCGTAAAAATTGTCTTTGTCCAAACTACTGTCCCAAAAAAACAAAACAAAGATTCTTCATTTACCGTCATAAATGACAATGAAAAAGTAATAAACCTTCACATTTAGGGAGGGTTAGGGTTAGGGAACCAGCAAATATTTGGAATTTTTGCACAAAAAAGTTTCTTGAATCAATTGTTTAACTATAGAGATGAAAAAATTACATAAGAAAATAAATTGCCAACTTTTTGGATAATCATCTCTGTTTTGTTTATAGCCGTTTTGCTGGAATTTGGTTAAGTATTGAAAAGAACAAATCATTTGACCTGATGATGGTGCTAGATGAAATTAAGGAGTCACCAGTGTTACAACAATTCATCCTGAAGGGAACATGAATGTGTGTATGAAATTTAGTGTGAATCCATGAGGTAAATGTTGGGATGCTTCACTAAATTAGTGAACACTTTGACCTGTTGGTGATGCTGAAGTAGGAGTCAAGAGATCACTGCTTCGACAGAGCTAACATTTGACTAACTTATGCTAACCAGTATGTGTACTTGCACTTGTCCATGCCTCATACTGCAGGTGTAGCGAATGTGAAAGATATTCTGTGAGCTCTACTTGAAGACATGCATGAATACGTTGGAGGTACATCACAGATCATAGTTTGGTGCGGGTCATTAAGTGGCTGTGGGTACAGTGAGGTGAGGAGAGATGGAGGACACCTGTCCTGACTAAGTGCTCATTAACCTTAGTTAAACCTTTGTCTCGTGTTCAGAAGACGATAGAGGGGAAATGAGGGGAATACAGAGAACAGGCAGATTTTTATCTGAGAAATTAAATCTTTAGTTTACTTTAGTGTCATTTAATAATCTTGAAGTATAACTCCTGAATTATGAGTCTACTGTAAGAGGAAAATGAACAGAAAGTGACATCTGAGTGGTTTCATTATGTTTCTCACCTGCAGAAAACAGTAGGAGAGGCTGAGCATCATTTAGCTGTTCAACCAGCAGAGGGAGGAAGAGACAACAAAGTGTACCGTGGTCACCTTACCCAAGAGCCCATTCATCTCAGGCATTGAAAATTCATCATCAAACATTTCCAAAGTAATTTCATTAACCAGAGTTTTAAATAAGGCTTACAGAGGTGGGTGATGGCAACATATATTTTTTAATGTGAGGAGGGCTGAAAAAAAAAA
>CAEMYA010000645.1:284001-302819 GCA_903131615.1 Diplodus sargus | reverse complement strand
AAAAAAAAAAAAGCGATCAAATCCTCCTTTTCTTATTGACCACTTTCTTGGAACCTAAACCAGCTAATTTAAAACAGTCAAACGTGTTGCAAAAGTTATTATTTTGCTTGTTTTGAAGCCCACTACCTATATCATGGAGGTTATGGTTGTTTAAAATAATATTCCAACAGCAGCAACAGCAGATAAAAGAAAATAAATAGTGTCACACTTATCAGTACAACGTGCAGTTGAGGCAGCACTTTTTCTTTTTTTTTGCACGAAAGCCCTCACAGACTGGCCAAAGACAAACCAAACGTTCAGCTAAGTCAGTCAAATTCTGCTCACTCTCCAACTCTCTCAGTAACAGAAACAGACTAAGGAATCCTTACCTTCTCTAGCTGGCTATGAACATGCTGAACAATCAAATCAAGGGCGACAAAATTTTCTCCACCTGGAAATAAAATGAGTTTAAAAACACAAAAGGACAAGAAGTTAGCGATATTGTTCGAATTGAACCTGCCCCACCCAAACAGTACCATTTATCAAAGCCAGACACTGTAGAAACAGAAATCATAATTAGATTTTCACATTTTCATCATTCTTTGAAGGCATCATTTTTTCATCCTTACATTTTTCCACAGGTCGTCTTGGCCTGAGGAGCAGCACGTAAGATGAGCTGCTGTTGACGACTGCAAATAAGCTTCAACAACAGCACACTGGTGTATATACTTTGGACCAGTAGGAGCCCAGTAGCACCAGTATCAAGTAATATGTAGTAATAAGTGTAAACATATTGAAAAGTAGTATTGTTATACATTTATACACAGTAATCTATATTTCCACTGACCTCTGGGCACCACGATGTCAGCTGCCTGCACCGTAGGCTCGATGTACTGCTCAAACGCCGGCTTTACGAACTTATTGTACTGTTTGATGATGCCGCTGATGTCCCGTCCACGCTGTGAAATGTCCCTCTTCAGCCTCCGTATCAAGCGGATATCAGAATCTGTGTCCACAAACACTTTCATGTCCAGAAGCTGGCAGAAGGGAATGAAAGCAAAGAAGTCAGTCTAAACATTCTGTGGGTTTTTTCAGCACTTTCCATGTCAACACAACACAGTAGCCTTACAATAAATGCTAAATATGTCAATCCTCTAAAATGTAGTGTAGGAATAAAAACAAATACCAGATTAAACGTTGTAGTGCGTACTTTTTTCTGACATGTTGATTGAAACATGTTTTACTGATTACTTTAGTCTAGTGATCAACCGATGATCAGGGCCGATTGTTTTTCAATAAAATGCCTCATGTTCACCAATGTTTGGTCTATTAATGATGATTGTATAATCTCTCACAACAAAAGATTAATCATTAAAATAGCTTGTTTTGTCTAAATAACTACATAAAGAAGCAGAAAACATACGGTTTGGAGAAGTTCAACTGGAGAATATGTTAAATTGTAATAATTGTTGGCAACCAATTTACTACTAATTGACTGTTCCGGCTCTGAGTTTATTTAATATGTGGTGTGCAGAAACAGTATAATTTTACTTATATTAAAAAAAGAGAGGAACACATGGCAGACAGAATCAAAGAAAAACCGAAGGCTTCATTTTTTTTTTTTCTTCAGCCAAAGACAATGTTGGTTTGCTGCAAACTGAAAGTCGGTAAAAAAAAGCACTTCTCTGCTGCTTTTATGATTTGACATTTTTATAGCTTATATGTAGCATTGGGGTCAGGACATGTTAAAGAGTCAAACGTATAAACTGAGAAGACATCAGTTATTGCTGTCACTTTAAAAAGGGAAAGTCAGCCGTTGATCTGTCCAGTAAGCTCCATTAAACTGAACCTCAACTCAGCAAAACCAAGAAAAATCAATGAGCTGCTACCACAACAGAGGTGGAACAACAAAGAGGCAACAGCCTCGCTCACCAACACAACTATTGATGACTAGTGAAATAAAAAAGAAGTTTGTGAGTGATTTAGATGAGGGGTTCAGGTTCAGGTATAACTCAGTTGCACAACAAGCTGTCCAGTTGTGACTGCTGTAAATCTGACAAGCTGACCATCTTAAAGACAGCATGTTGCTGGATAAGCACTGCTGTCAGGCTACAGGACGAGGTGAGTGAGGAATGGATTGTTCCCAAACATTAAAGAGGAAGGCTGACGCAATTGATACATTTTCTAAACCGCACCAACAGGAAAACACCTGGGTGTCACTAGAATAGTGAAACATGAAACCGAAAACGTACCCATTAGTTAAGCTTTTTTTAACAATCCGTTATCATCATCTGTCATAAGGTGAATCTGAAGTCATCTACTGGCAACCAGGAAACGGAACACAGTATTTGTTTAACAAAATATCAGGAAGTGTCTGCCAAATGACCTTTAAGGATTCTGAGACTACAGGGAAACCACGAAACGTCTTTTGGGTTTATGGTAACACTTTATTCTAATGGCAATTTACTGGGAAGATCCCTAGAGAAAAATATTTGGTGCCAATTATAAGGAAAATAAGGTCAGATTTAAGCAAAATGTTAAGTTAAGACAAATGAGCAATGCAGCAAATTAATCTTAACTTGGGTTTAAAAATGGTGACTTTTTTAAAGAAGGAGATTCCATTTTAATTAAGCATCGAACAAAGTTTCTTTACAAAAAACTATTATTGGGAAATTACAGACCAGCCCCAATATACATCATGATGATACATTGACATGGATTCAAACAGATGGCAGATGAACAACAAACTGAATGGCAGGATGCTATACTGAACTCTAGTAATGCATGTAGCTACAAAATGCAGCTTTCCCTTAATATTCCACCTCAATCTTAAAATCAATCTTGGATTCACTTAAACACATAAATTCTCTTCAAATCATGTTTATCATTTATTACCAACGTGGACAGAGAGAGAAGAAATTAAAAAACACATTTACTAATTCCTCATTGTCCAGATCCACCCTATTTTCTCCTTGTGTGAGGACGATGTAAATTCAGTCACAGAGATGGCAAAAAGTTTAAACATTTTAACTTTGGAAGGAATACCATTCAAAATCACCTTATTTTACAATCCAGCTCTCATACACTAAAATTATGTTCAGTTTGCCGTCTAGCATCTCTATGGCATGTATTGTATGATAAAATGCAAACTATTGTACCTACCTAATGTGTTTATCTGTGTACATGTCTTGGTGGTATGCCATTAAACTAAACAAGTAAGTGCCAAGCCAACGTCACTCATGTATGCATCATAAACAGACCGGATGCCCTCATTAAATGAATTGTGTGAAATTAAGTAAATTAAAGAGGAATTTTGCAGACTTCAAACATAGAGGTCAGTTAACCAGTCACAGGGAGTTATATAAAGCCTGCGAAAACAGTTGCACAATGTCTTCAGTGAATCGAGAGTGAGCTCTCCAAAGTTTGAGATAACAACCTTGAGGTCATCAGGGTTCACGTCGACTTGGGAGATACATTTGTGTGTTGTGTGTGTGCTGTGTGCTCAAGGGAAATGTAGGATCTAGTGGAGCTTGACCAATATGAGGGTCTAAAAGTCAGGATCTCTCCATGTCTGCTGCTTTGAGTTTGCGTCTTGAGAGTGTCTCATAGGAGTGGATTTGCAATACTAAAACCCTGGAGTCAACTTTAAGTACTGAAATAAATCAAGCTGAAATCCAGTAAATCCAATTTTGCCATGATGAAGTGCTACTTATATGCCACTTTGATTCTCCCCATGTCAATAAAATAAGTAAAGGATGAAAAATATCCAATTTTCTATGATTTTTTTCACAGTATATACTGTCAAAGCACCAAATCCTAGCATAAAGTTCGTCTTTATTACACTCTCAAACCTGACCTCTCCATTAGCATATCAGATTTGAAGCGATAATGGACTTCAATTACAAGAATGGACACGAAACACAATTAATCACTGTGGACAAAGGCTGTTATTAACAGAATCAGAGGGTAATCAACTACACAGCCAAGTCCCTGGGGAGGCTGTGGGCCTTATCGCCACGGTCCAGCTCTCACACACACACAAACACACACAGTCTCACAAACACACGTTACAAAAGGTTAAGGAGAGTGAGGCATAGCAGCTGTAGGACCACTCTGCTATAAAGGACGCCCTTTTAATTCATATGGATTTCCTCAGTATGCAGGATTACATTTCTCCCCATGAACTAGGTCTCCTATACATAAGCACACAAAGATGCTTTTATTTATGCATTCATTTTTTAGCTTTTTTATGTACAGAAAATGTAAAAATATAGGTGCTTCTCTAGTAATGTTACCATTGATTTCCTATAATATGTAAATACTTATCTAATACTAAGAGAAGGGAAGGGAATTTTGCTTTAACAAAAAATAAATACATAATTATTCAATTTAAAAAGAAATATGGATAAAGATGATCAAAACATTGATCATCATCATGATCCGTGAGGAAAACTGACTGCCTGACATTTATCAAAGGCACTAATCAGCACCAGTTCCTTCTGTCCCCCATATGAAACAATTCATCACACAGATAAATTAGCAGTTAGCAGATTTAATATCCCTGCTCAGAATCAGAGAATTTAGTTCACTATTAATCAGTCTGTTGGTTGTCTCTGGGCTGACTTGGCCATTAATCAGGTCTGGCTCAGAGAAGAGGGCATTATGAAAACTTTGCCGCTGCAATAAATGTCTTAAGTTATTTAAAGAAATGTAAGCCAGTTGCCAATCAGTGCTGCATACACTGTCTGCAATCCTGTATGATGTTATTCATTAGGCATTTGATGTGAGAAACTGTTCAGGCATGTACGAGTTAAAAAAAACAATGCCACAGGGTAAACAAAGAGTGAAAAAACTTAGTAGAGTGGAGAAATAGAGTTTTCTTACCTTCAGCAGTTCCTTGTTGGCGAACGCCAAGATGCCCTCAAAGATGACAACATTGGCCCCGTACACCGTTTTCTGTTGAGATGAACAGATGACAGATTTAATATTTCTAAGTCTAGCTTAACTCTCACGCCCATAGATCTGTCATCTATTAACACCTTCAACACATATGTTCACACTGGCCATGAGGAGGTTGCCTCCATGTCACAGTTACCAGTTCTAAGATGGTTGAATACAGCCCTAGTTCCAATTCAAAAGTGCGTCCTTAAGTTAAAGCTAATGAGACTTCTGATGTCTTAAATCGACATATTAATAGTCTTCCAAAGTTGCAGACTAAGTGAGTCATGTTATAAAGCTAGCCTGGAAAATCAGACAAATCTGTGTGCTCAGGTTTTATTTGCTCTGGCAGAAGCGTCGGGTATGTCTCCCGTTCAGACAGATTTCCACGTCAGGCCAATTGTGTCTGATATGTCCCTGTTCTTACAGGAAACAACCAATATGACATCAGCGAGACCACAGAGAAATATGCCGTGGGTAGGCCAGAATTTTTTCACATCCAACTCTGTAATTAAAGGGTTTATTTCAACCAAACCAGAGTTGGTGATTGTTGGAACAGTGAAAAGACAAACCATGACTCCAGCCCAACCAATATATCAACATGCTGATTGATATTGTTGGCTTAAGTTAGCCTATCATAGATATATCTGTATCTGCCTAATCATTGCACGATATGTGCCACTACAGCTAAGAGGGTTATACGTTATAATATGGGTTAGTTTATAATTAATGAAATCCCCATCAAAGTTTAGACTTCCAGTGCATCCATCTAAATATCAATGTCAGACGCAAAAATCAAGTATTGCTACAGGACTCTAACCAAGACGGTTTAGTTGAGTTTTATTACGTTTCTTTTGAGGAGTTTGTTTTACGATGATCTTCAAGGTAAAATTAGCATTTTTGTTGTTGTGTTATACTTCTAACAAAAAGATCTGTCTCTGTAGGGACCGTTTTCATAATGCTGTCAGACACTCAAAGTAACAATCTCAGTGTGTCGGTGGCAAACACAAAAGCTTTTAGTGGACTTGTGACAGTCGGAGGTTGTTACATTGCAGCCTGTTTTCACACATGCCGACTGAGGCAATCAGCTGAACTAATTTTGAAACTTCTTACATTTAGATGTATGCATTTTTTCACATTTTATAGATGATTACATGATTAATGAAAAATGGCAGAATAATTGATAGTTGTAGCCCTACTGATCAGTTGAACATGGCTGTAGGATTTCATGCAGCCATGTAGCCCCACAAACACAACCACAGCACACACCCATGTTCTTCACTGTTATCTGATGAACCTCATTGTGAACCTGCTTTACTACCGTGGAGAGCAAGCGTGTGTGAGAGATTAATCACCATCTCAATCAAAGAGAAAATGGTGCCAAGTAAGTCACAATCCCATTACCTTCCTCTGACCAGCTTCATGCTAAGGTCAATGGACTGGACACTTGAGTATTGATTTGGAGAAAGAGAGAGAACCAGCTGGTAGACACAAAGCGAGGGAGACAGAAATTGTCCATGCGAGGCTCTGTGTGAAAAGCAGAAAGTGAATTCTAAAGAAATGGATGAGTGTTTATCGATTTGTTCATTTCCCTGATATTTGCTGGGCGATGATTTAGTGGCTCTTTAACATGTTTAAGAGAGAAAGAGAGAGAGAAGGTGACTGTTTTACCAGAGAAGAAGAAGCAACTTTTCCTCATCCATAGAGTACACAGTATATCCAGTCTGAAGCTAGTTGGCCCTTTTCAGTCCTCAACTCCCCCGGGGGCCTAGGGCTTAATTACACTCACCCCAGTACAAAAGGCCCATAAAATGATTTCAGAGTCGTGATAGGCGATTTCCCGTGTGGTGTTGTGCCTTTCAGCCATGAAATTACATTGCAAAGAAATAGAGAGGAGTTGTCAGAGTGTTACACAGCTAGATTGATTCTTCACAATGCTTCTGGGAGCAAATTTGTGCTCTTTGCTTGGGTTAAAGTCTTGTACATTAAATCCTTAATAATTAGCAAATTAGCAAGCATCTCAGTTGGCACCAGCCCAGACGACTAATACATCCCTGGAGAGAGTTCAGGGATTTGTCACCACAATGGTAATTTTGTCCGCTAAATTACGAGAAAAGAAAGAGAATACAGCTGACTGCTTTTATTTTGGTGAAACAGATTATCCTCTAAAAATTTAAGTGAAGTGGTCGATCCAATTGAAGCTTAGGTCCTAATTCTGTAACTATGAAGACAGCTTAAGAGATATTTAAGCCACACAGATTTGATTATCAATTCTGCTCCAACTAATGATGATTCACGTCATGCATGTCCAGGTAAGTTTTTCCCCACAGTCGATTAAGTTAGTGAGAATGTCTTACCCATTCTTTGCGCCTGCTGTGAGATGTAAAGTCGTAAACTGGGACTTTGATGCTTTTTCCTTTCTTCAGCTTCCTCAGGACGTTGACCAGCAGCTCAAAGTCGAAGGCATCAGGGTGGTCAAAGTTATACTCATTCTTAGCTGCGAGCTCCTGCTCTTCTTTACTCAACACCTAACACAAACACAACACAGACAAAAAACAAGATATCAATCTTTCCATTCAGTCCTTTGAATCATATGTCAATTGTAAGTATTATAAAAGTTCCCATGGAGGATGACTCCTCAGTCATCAACTTGAATTTGGAACATAAAAGACAATGCTGATGTTCTAATACTGAAATTGGTGTGAAATCGTGAGAAAGTTATGCTTGATGTAGCAAGAGGCATTTCATACAGGAAATGTTCATGGCAAGATTTCACAAAGTGTCTTCAATCAATTTAAATTTTAAAGAAAAACATGTGAAGTTCCTAATCTGTTCAATTAAATATAAAGCATGTAACATTAGACAACGCATTATAATCCAACACTGTGCGGGATTAGAGGTCAGTTTTCTATCTCCACTTATTTTACTCATTAGTGTTCAATTGACTACAAGAATACAACAACTGGGTCTCAATCTATATAGACACGCAGACCTAATGGACTCGATTCTGTGAGTAAAGCAAACTGAATACACAATCGACCTCTCAGAGGAGAGAATGGAAAATAAATGGTATGAGCTATTGTCCTCAATCGGTTATCAATCAGCAGCTTTTACTTAAAAATCAGCAATAATGGCAAACAAGCATGGAAGGAGCAGCTGTTTGTTTTGACATCAGCTTAATATTCAATTTATACTGACTGGGTGTTGTTTGAAAATCAAAAGCTAATTAATTATTACGGACCACTGAGTTTAGAATGCTGAGCAAGTAATCTGTATTATGATTGGACTGATTAAACTAATTCATTTTTACAACTATGCACTGCTAAATGGCATCAATCAAATTATTTATATTTTAAATGACAGTTTATATTGAGTGCTGTTAACCGGATTGTGTACCTTGTAGAAAGAGTCCATGGAGAGCAGAACCACCCAGGGAACGTCCAGTGCTTCAATGATCTTATTGGCAACTGTGGTTTTACCAGAGGCACTTCCACCACACAGACCTCCAGGAAGGAAACAGACAGAAACACCAAACTGTTACCGATAAAGAAAAATCTGAAAACATCTAGAAATCAAGCCACATATTTGTCAGACTGAAGCAGCATTGACATATCATGATAATGATAATAATTACCATCAAATTTCCAGTGTATCTGGCTGACTTGTAGAGCAGTGATTCAAAACATTTTTGAAGCAAAAAAATGGTTTCAGTTTCTAAAATGTAAATTAGTTACCTGATTCAATTCCAAAAATAAAGTTTACAGAATCAATGTATACTTTTTTTTCCATCTTTGATTGTATATTTTTACTCATCAATATGTAATTCCTGCTGATTTTGATGCCAGGAGACATAACACAAATATGATGACAGGTTGCATTTCATAAATCAAAAGATTTTGTGTTTACATGAGTGATTGTGTTAATGAAACACCAGATTGTGTTGAAAAATCCAGCATTTTTCTAAGAATTATTTTTCTAAGAATTCGATTTAAAGAATAGTCATACTCTTGAAAAGATTATGGGCAGAATTAAGCATTTTTCAAAAATCTGAGACTTTGTACAAACTCTTAAATTGAAAATATTTTTGATTTGTACTGTGCCAGACAACACTTGTTGTTAAACTATGATGGGCATCTGTTTCTAAACTAAAAGGTTAGCTGATTAACTGAGAAAATAATTGGCAGATTAATCAAAGCTGAAAAATAACCATTATCTGCAGCCCTACTTAATAGTGTTTTGCCACCTATTACCATGCACATCTTTTAAACCCTTTTCCATTTCAAATATGTAGTCTCAAGGTCAATATTACCTTGTCGACATAACTTTAGTCTTCCATTTAATTTCAGGGAAAATAGTCGCTAGGAACATCTGTAGCATTGACTTAATAGCAAGTGTCATGTTTAGAATAAAATGGCAGTGTGAAAAACTGCTTTCTTGGTGTTTGGGTATCACCATATTTTGTGCTGTAATCAGTAACTTGAAGAAATACAAAAAACAAACTGTAATCAGATGTAAGAAACGGTGGTCTGTAGTCGACCTCCTGGGTTAAAGACCACAACAGTAATCCTTCAGGACAACAATGCTGGGTAATGGGGCAGAACAACATACTGGCCGACTGGCGAGAAGGTGGAAAAAACAGGATGCATTTGCTGTGAACGTTTGTGTGTTTGTCTGTGTGTGCACAGGAACAGAAATAGCCTACAGAGCTACTTCAGTGGTAAAAACAACTCTGAGTGAGGTGGTGGAGGGGAATTCTTTGCTCAGATGAGAACCATCAAGGTCAAAAGTGCTGACTGAGGAAAAAACACTGCAGTGCTGCTCATTTCTCAGTATGATTACAGCTCCAGAGACGTTGTAGAAATACTGGGTCTGACTTACAATTGATGTATTAAAAAGAATTAAAATCCTATTTACTGTGTTCATATGGATTTAGCATAGGTGACACATTTCTAGTGAAGCCTGGCAACTGAAGCGGCTTGTTAAAGCAGATAAAACTGCCTTTTCTATTAGCAATAAAACCAGACTGAGGAGGTAGAAAACAACCTCTGCTATCTATGATGTTTCACATCCTGTCCTTAAGTCCCCTCTTCATCCCTACTCTTTTTGCTCATCTGTCCAGCCATCTTTTTTCTATCTCTATCTTCCCTTAAGCTTTTCTCTCGCTCAGTTTTTCTATTTTGCTGACCTTTAATACATTTTGGTTTATCCTCTCCAGCCATGATGCTCTGTCCAGTTCCCTGCAGTTACACAGTCTGGTCCTTCTTAACCGGAGCCACATCGACCACAGCACAGCAGAGTGTGAAATTGTAACCAGTCACTGCGGCTCATTGACAATAACAGATTGCCTACTAAAGATAATGTCCACCTCTCCCTGCACGTATTCCCAGTCATGCAAATCACAGTGTTTAAAACCACGCAATATCGGCTCAGTGGATGTCAAACACACACCACACACACATAACAGATGTGTACACACAAACACACAGTCTCTGTCATGGTTCATTTCACTGCTGCATTGACTGGTCCAGATATTTTACTGTGCTGATCAGCAAGATAGTGGCCAGAGCATCGTGAACGCTTGAGACTGCTGACTGAAGTCAACTTATCAATTAGTTGAGGCAATTAATCAACAGTTTTTCTGATAATTCAATCATTTATTTCATTCTAATTCAAAATTATTTTTCCCACTGTTCGATTGGATTTTGTATCATTTGTGCACTTGCCTCCAAACCTGACGCAATCAAATGGTTTGTTACACAGAACCGTATGGAGAGGAGCTGCTAGAAACTGTTTGCAAAATGTCAGGCACAAAGATGGACAACATGACAGCTTCCCAAAGGTTAGGGCCAGTACAGGTGATTGACATTATGATTGACAGCTAGGCCTTGCTCACAGTTAAGTGGATGGGTTTACGGGCAGGACCTTGACCTCATAGCTTCACTGCCTGATTACCCCTGCGCAGAGACTGATTCCAGATGACACCACCAGCCCAAAATGGCAGCACTCGTATGTGGGATATTTTGGCCTTATTTTTGTTCAGTGGAAGGTAGGTGGAGACAGATCATCCATATTTATGACACTTGTCAAGTAGACATACAGTACAGAGGAACAAAAGAGAGACCGCTTTTTTGATTTCTCACCAATGACAAATGCCTCTTTGAAGGTGGTCCCAGTGACGTTGTACCAGGGTGGTCTGCCGGCAGTGTAGATGGTCCGTTTGTTCGTCCTCAGCAGCGGAGGCTCTGTCTTCGACTGGCTTGTGGTCCGTTTTTGTGGTGATAAAGACGGGGTCAAAGGGCATCGAGGGACATGTTCTGAGAGGCTATCCAAGGAGTCATCCCCACTCCCACTGGAGTAAGAGACAAGAGGACAACCAACGCAAAGATCAGAGAGCAGCACATTGATTTTGTTCCACAAGTTCCGCTCACAAGTTTTCTATTTACTGTTAGAAATAATTATAAAATTCATAATTCGTGAATGGCACTTGGCTAAATAACAGGAGTTTACTTGGAGTTTGCACAGCAAAATGGATCTGATTTGGCTCTGACTTAGTGACTCATTGCCTGCTTGATAACTACTTTAATTTGTGCTGGTTGCCATCAGAGATGCCCTGTTAGCTCATAGTTGGCCCCATGCTGCTGCTCCAATTCAGGCATTTAATTCGGTAGCATCTGCAGGTTCCACAAAACCGGCTTCACAGTCAAAATTCTACTTTTGATTGCAAGACCGGCAAAACGACCAAAATTGATCCGTTTTCTTTTTTCGGCTTTTGTGGACCTGCAGATACTCTGCTGTCCTGTAGAGAGATGAGAGGGAGTTTGTGTACTCTAGTATCTCGCTCTAAACTTTTCTCTCCACAGTGAGGTCTCTGCTGTCGGTGTGGTCGAGGGGGAGGCAGGGTGAACTTTCCAACACTCCCCAGGAAATCACATCGCTGCCCTGGAGCAAAGCATAAGGTGGGGCCAGCATTCACATGAGTAAGGCTGTCATCATTTGGCAAGGACATATTGTGACTACAATCAAACTATCTCACTATCCTCATACTTTCATTAAACCCTGTTTAAATAAAACATATAGTAATCTAATGGTGCTTTGTTTATCCCAAAATATGGATATCATGCATTTACAAATCATAGGGTCTGCTGGCAATACTTAACTTAATTTAGCCTGTCAAGCTCTGCTATTTGAATAGGCAGTTTTCCCCACGCAAATACTTTTTCAAAAGTACTTGAAAGTTAGTATAAATAGGAAAATAAAGAACTACAATACATTTTTGCCACTATAACTCTCAGGCAGGGGTATTTATTTGAGGTCACAAAATGACATTTTCCCCCAAAGGCCTGGATACTTATTTAGAAAAACGAGTGTTAATTGTCCATTTTTGTGATATTTTTACCTAATATAAACTTGGACCAAAGCTAATAGGGGCAGTTATAAGTCATTTGCAGGCTTATTTTTGCATTGAAAAAAATTCAGACAAGAAAAATAAATAAATGTTTCAGTATGTTCAAACTACTAGATCAATGACAGAAGCATTAACAGAGCTTGTGAAAAAACTGTGATAGTCATTTTGAGATAAATTTACATACCTTTCAGGCGTAGTAACAGAAGTGCAAAGTAAATGTAAATATATGCTTGTCGACTGCAGACTTGTTCTTGAGGTAATTATAGGACTAGGTCTCTGCTGTCTTAACTCAAATGATATCTCTAATGATTAAAACAGACCCTGTAATAATAAAGTGCTGACTGTAAACCTGTTGTTTTAAAAAGTATTTTGAAAAAGACACTGGAGAAAGTCTCTGGTAACTTCGTCACGAGTAATCATAATTGGGCAAGCAAAATTAGCTGAAAATCAAGCATTTACAGCCATTTTTAATCATTCAAGCAAATATTTACCTGACCCATTTTAAATGGGTTCGTGCATGAAAGAAAACAACACATATCAGAGCTATTCTCAAATAACCACCTGGGTTCCACTAAGTTTGCCCCCATTTCAGAATAATCCTTATGGGAGATATCTGACCGTGATAATCACAGACCTACCCCTAACAAACCCAACGGGACAGGTGTTCAAACACAACCAGGTCTGTCTGCATGGCTGCCAGGCAGACACCTGACCCCCCCGCACATCATCAGTGCTACGTGTTATGAATGAGCGAGTGTTAGCCACGAAGTAGCATTAGCTTGCGTTAAGAAGAGAAGACCAATGAGTACACTCCATTTTCTATCGAAACCATTTACATGTTTCGCTTGTTATTACATGCCCCTCTTCATTACAACACACATTCGTACAAAGCAGAATGTAGGGAGGTTTCGTCTATGGTTTGTGTTTGATATGCCGAATTTATCAGGCCAGGCTGAAACGCTGTCAAGTAAAGCTACGTCCACTGTAAACGTTTGCAGACACCATAACTCGCATAATTCGTCAAATTCTCACAGAAGTTTGACATGACGTCCTCAATGAAACAGAATAAACCGTTAAACGCTCAAGTGGAACCAGGGGGAGAAAGCTAGTGATAACATAACTGTCGCTGGGTGTAACACCGCAAACGAACCTGTTATAAATAGTTTATGATGTAGCCACAACCACCTTATTGTTGTTTTGTAATATTGGCAATTTTCCGTCTCTTTGTCCTTCGCTTTTGTGTACACGCGCACACAATGCGTGGGTCTGACAGTGGAAGCTAGCCAGCTAGCCACGGTAGCTAGCTAACGAGAGCCAGTTTCACTCCGTTACTCCTTTACAGTGTTCTGACACAGACACAGACATGAATACTTCATGTTTTACCTGTCGGACCTCGACATGGATCTGTCTGTGTCCATTCCTTCATCTGTCTGCTGTTCGTCTGGTTTACTTTCGCTGCTTGTTGTTGCCATGTCTGCTCGGCGGTGCGGCGCGGAAACCAAACACTGGTCACGTCATGACGCTCGGAGACGTGGACTGATGCTGTATTTATGGTAATCAGACATTGTGACATTGTAGCATAGAAAATATGTTGATAGTCTCTGATAATTTAAATAATAAAATGAAATACATTTTAAATAACTCCAGTGGGTTAAGACTAGATATAGTGTTAATTTGCTTACTTCTGAGTGGTCATTAGAGCGTTTTCTGTTAGGAAATGTGAAACGCTTCACCGTAGTCCATTCCACGAGATGATAGTGACCAAATAATCAGTCGACACATTTATTACAAAATAAAGCAGGCAAACATGACTGAGATGAATAAAAAGGCCATATAATAACAGGAGTTTCTTAATGCTTTTAAAAACATCGTCATCCTAAAATTTAAGGTGAGCAACGTCGCAACAACACAATAAATGCACTAGATTAGGCTACTCACGTGTTAGATTTAAATTATATTGTAATTTCGAATTATAATTAATAAGATAATGTACTGGTCTGTATGTGTTTTTATGCTTGTTGTTGCAAAAAAATTGCTGACAAATGACAAGTAGGAAAACTTAACTTAAGAGTAGCGTAATGAAGCCATGCTGATTTAAACGGAACGGATATACGTTTGTCCCAGCAGCACTTGAAAGCAGCATTGGCGCGGCAGTCATCAGCGACGAGCAGTGCCGCAAATCCACGTTAAAGCCGCATTACATTAAATTTTTGGATCGTATTACACATTGTTTTACAAATGTAATGACAAAGAACTGGACTTTACACTATCAGTTAATAATGTACACATTTACATCTTTGTCTTTGGCTGTTAAAAGCCAATACTTTGAATGTTTTATGACGCTGAACGGATTTCTTAGCTATCATTTTAGATAAATAGGCCTAAAGCTAAATTCTAAAGCCATTTTTTGATGATTGACACCAATAGATATACACATAACAGACATGTACACGCAGTAGCATCTTTATTATACATAATGACTTTATGCATCTTAAATTGGGATCTTTTAAAACATAAATGTGATTTTTAAAGTTTTCTTTTTGAATGTTGGCTCCAGATGTTGAATCCTTTTAGGCCTAATCTTTAGCCTGACACATCTGTAGATATATGCAAAAAGGATAAAACTGCAATAGCACTGATTTATTTCCTAATTCTTGTTTGGGAATATTATTTTAGACTCTCATCTGTGCATTTTTAGACACAGAGAAATTCTTTTTTTCTCTCGTAAATCGTATGATTTATTTTTCTTTTATGACTGGATCTGTGATAAGCGTGGATGTTTCGCTCTGATAAAGCCTGTAAATCAGTCAACATGGCATACATCTTATTTCACATCACCATATCACACGCTGATGTGGCCTTAAATGTATGAAGAGTTGATTTAAAATCCAGGATAAGGATCCATCTGAATAACTGCAACACATCCTCATATTTCGTGTAAGTCTAACTAATATTTGGGAAACGTGAGCCGAACATTGTGCAATAATCTAAATGTTAACATATTTTTGTTGTCGTTCCTGTGAATGAAAAAGCTTAATACGTGTCTGTGAATGAATTGATTTCCGTTCACACTGATGTCCCATTATGATTTCACCCCACCGGAGGTCCTGCTTGCACCAGGCTGCGCTGAGGCTCCCGTCCTGTCCAGTGACAGCAGCTGCAGCGTTCAGAGCTCTGAGCCTCATTATCACTGTCGCCGCAGCTCCGTGTTCGAGGCTACAACTCCAGCCCTAATTAAAAACCTCCCCTCAGACGCGGCTCCCTCCACCTCCCGCCTCTCCGCTCCCGCTCCCGCGCCGCAATGAAGGAATTTATCCGTTCGGTTCTGAAGCCTCGCTGCTCACAGAGATGAGGTCTCGGCTGACTTTTCCCCGCGTCGAGTGACAACACCGAGGGAGAGCGGACCTGTCGATTCTGCAGCCACCTGGCAACTCCTTGCAGCATCCTCCGGAGAAAGAAAGAAGAAGAAAAAGAAATCACCTATACTTCTTTTTTTTTTTGTTTCCTCTCAGACGGGACACAGACTGACTGCAGGCTGAGTGATAATAATCATAATAATAGTAATAATTGTAGTATTAACATGGATAATATCGCTGCAAATTCGGAGAAATCTCAACTGATACACGAGAAGAACGCCAAAATGTATTCTCTGAAACTGCAAAGGTGAGGACATGTCATGTGTTGCGTGACTGCGGCTGCATGGAGGATAAGTTACCTGTGAAATGTGACATTTTGCATGCAATTTTTTTTTTTTTTTTTTTTTTTTTTTTAAGTTTAAAGAAAGTCTGACGATTTCATTAATTTTTTCATATCACAAAGTATGTTTTCTGCTGACCGGTGCAGATTACATCTCACGCTGTGGCCGTCTGCGTGTCGTGAGCGCTGGTGCGTAAACGCGCGGTGCGTTGTTACCGTGGTGCATGTTAAGCAGGGCTGCCGGCTCTCGCGGGCTGTTTTATGTGAATGAGCAAATTCATTTCCATGCTTGGCTTGTTTCTGGACAGCCTGTGACAAATGGCCCCGGGGCCAGCTCCACCGAGCGGCGCTAAAAACTCATCATCTGTCATTAGGAGGGAGGCACGAGGCAGGTTGTCCCCGCTGCACGTCCGGTCCGCGTGAGGAGGGGGACGGAAAGAGACCACCGACACTTGATAACACAGTACAGACATGCAGGTGTTTTTTTTATTTTATTTTTTTGTTTTTGTTTTAAGGTGCCACAAATACATCCGGAGACATCTTTAATGTGGTGATGTGATTATGTTTTTTGGCGTTCAGGAAGGAGTTTAGGTGAAACAAACAAAAAATAAACTCACTGGCCTGTAAAAGCACTAAATATATTTTTTTTAGCAGAGAAACTGTCATTTTTATTCTCCTGTAAGAACGACAAAAACGGCCTTAGTACATAACATGTAATATCAAGCGGAAAAACAGGCCTACGTGTAGATTTTGGACATGTAAATAAATTCATATCAAAAAACATTAATATAGTTATTAAACAAAATAATAAAAATAAGAATAATAATCTATTAATTAAACGATCTTGCGCTGGTTTTTCGTCACCAAAATACCCCCAAACAAAGCAAATAGCGCAAATAAATGAGATGGACTTTCTGCAACAGATTCCCTTCAGCTGCTGCACAAACACACCTGGCGGGCTTCAGCATCCGCCTGCAGCCTCGTGTTCACCTTAGAAATATCAGCTCACACTCGGAAAATAAAACCAATCAGGGGGGAAATATTTCTTTGTCGTCACATCTTTTAAAACGAGGCCTCCTGATGCATCTCCGCTCACACCTTCCAATCAATAACTGTGACAGGCTGCGGACTCTGAGGCAGCTGGAGGCGATCTGGGATCTCACGTCAGCTGCTTCACACTTTTCAGAGTCAGTCAGTCCTGCGCGTTTTAACAGATCTGACGGGAATCTGATGTTTGAATGTTTTCTTGGGACTGCCGGGCTGCAGATATTTAGGCCTCTGAGAGATCCCGCTCACTGAGGTGGAGAAAAAATACCCTGCAAGAATGATAGAAATTATGATCAGGGTTCAGAGAGTCAGAGAGAGAAAGAGAGAGAGGGAGAGAAAGAAAGAGAGAGGGGGAGAGAGAAAGGTGCATATGGCACCACATTTAGGATTTCATGCACCATTTGCACCGTGTGTATGTGTGTGTGTGTGTGTGTGTGTGTTTACTGTGTCATCTTCGGCATTTTTCCAGCTGGCAGTAAAGTGGTTTATGTGGTCAGTGTCCTCACATCATACTTCACAACCAGTAGCGACATTAGAATACAAATATTCCGTTACAAGTAAAACACACACACAAATTTGTACCAAAACGTACTATTATTATTATAGTTACTGATGCAGTCATGTGTAAGCAGTCATGGAAAAGGAACTAAGTCTGTTCTGTCCAAGTTCTGTCCAATTTTGAGGTACTTGTACTATACCTGAGCATGTTTTTTGTTCAGTTACTTTATACTCCACTACATTTTGGGGGCAAATTCTGCACTTTTACTCCAATACATTTATTTCACAACTTTAGTTACTAGTTACTGAAGATTACAGGCTGCATCAGAGTCAAAGTAGTGCACTCATAAATAATCTTTTGATCAGAAAAACTGAATATTGGATATAATAATAGGCAAAGACGATAATGGATCAACTCAAAGTATACATATAATAATTATAACTTTAAGACTTTTACTCAAGAACTATTGGTGTGGGAGCACCACTAATGTTACAGCCTGTAAAGATGGAGGTAATTTAAGGTAGGTACTAGTTGATATTTATTTTCTGTTGTTATAATGGCTCTCAAATTGTAGCAGAGTAGAAGTATAAAGTAGCATTAACTAGAAATACACAAGTTCGCCAAAACTGTACTTAACTACAGTACTTGGGTAAATGTGCTTATTTCCATTCCATCGTTCAGTCATCATTCTAGGCCCAAAATGTACATGGCATAATCTATAATATATTGTAATATGTTTGAGAAGCTGAGAAGAGTGCAATTTTTAACATGATTTGTTGATTGATCGATGAACACCATTAATAACCTCGGAACCCAAAGTGGTTCTTATTAATGACTTACAAGTGAACTAAAAAGCATTTATAAATGGTGGATTAACATCAATAAATCCATTTGTACTCATGAAGCAAAGGTGCCGCTTTATCAGCGGTGGAAGTATCCCATTACAGCTACTCTTTGGAATACTCATACGTCTATGAGTATTTTTTCAAGACTGTTATTTTATGTGATTACTGTACAGATTTCCAGTACTCTTTCCACAGCTGCATCTCAAAAATGTATTTAAAAAAACAGCTGAAATAACCTCTCGGTCTTACACTAACAGCCAGCAGGTGTTTTCATGACGCCCATCTGTAATGTAACCTTACTGACAACAAACAAGGCTTCTGGTATACAGATGTGGGTCAACACTAACACTGCCAGATCCCATGGGAAATTCAAGAGTACACAAAAATAAATGTTTTGGTGCCCAAAAAA
>CAEMYA010000645.1:258819-274230 GCA_903131615.1 Diplodus sargus | reverse complement strand
TGTTTCTGTGTGAAGAAAATGGAGAATTCAGCGGTTTGTTCTGTTCTCATGATTAAAATCCAGCGCATTGTAATGTGTTGTCAGATGTGAAGAAGCCTATATCTATAAGTGTAATTCCCAGGTTGAAACATTAATGGTTCACTCTGAACACGTAGCAATGTCAAAATAATCTCTTTGTAGTCAGATATGCTGTTTGATTGAGAACATGCAGACGAATCGATCAATAGTACAGAAACTGTGATTGGGAAAACCTGAATATGAATGGCTCAAGGGATGGAAAATTGTTTTGATCTGTCTGTCGGTCCACCACTTTGGTCCTGACTAAAATATCTTAAGAACCATTTAATGGATCGCCATCAGATTTTGTACAGACGTTCATGGCGCCAAGACAACTTTGGTGATTTCCTGACTTTTTCTTTAGCGCCACCGTGAGGTTAACATTTGCAGACATTTGGCTCAAGTTACCACACAACTATTAGATGTTTTGCCATCAACTGTTCTCCACATATCCACGCCCACTTCGGTGATCTCCTGACTTCTCATCAAAACTCTGAGAACCTTCTAACTGGGAGATTTTGAAGGAGTAGCTGCCAAATCTGGGTGGAACATTAGCATTTCTACCAATTCAAATCACAATAACTGTGTGTGGTTTGTCCAAATGGCCTACGAACGGGTGCAGCAAAATGAGATGCTAACTGTGGCACACTAATTCAATGCAATTAAATTAAATTCAGTGCAATTTGATTCAATTCATTGGGCCTTAATTTGCCTGGAAGCTCGAGAACAATATTGTGGAAGTATAAAAGTGCAACAGCAATACGCGCATGAAGAAAATTGCCACGAAAGGAAACGTACCATACCAACGTACCGTTGGTGGAAATTTGGATTTGCAAATGTAATCAGAGCCATTACTGAGACAACGACAATATCCAGTCTACGTGTGGTTTAATTCTTTTTTAGCATCAAAACCCCCCAAAAATGATACGTTTAATAATCAGAATTTGACCCATTCGGTCCAATACCTATTGGAAAGCATAGAAGAGTGTTCACGTTAAATTGTTATATTCCCCTTGAGGTTGATAGAGGGCTAAAACAGAAGGGAGTCGCTCGGCCGGCAGAAGTCTCAGGTGTACATGTTGTACAGCCAAAACAGAATATGGAAGCTATGCGAAAGATCGAGTTATTTAACACTCATAGGAATGGACATTGCTCCACTTCTGATGCTGTTTCAGATTTTCCATATTGGATCCACGCTCAGATTTGGCAGCTACTCCGATCGGGTGGTGACAAACCTCCAATCAGTAGCTGACAATGAAAACTCCTGCTAAGCATCAGTATGTTGTGATTATAGCATGCTAGCATACTGACATCAGAGTTTAGCACAAAGCATCACTGGGCCTAAGTTCAGCTTGCATAGCTGCAGAATATTGACCTTTCTTTACTTTCCTCGTCAAGGATAATGATGTCTATAATTCAACGGCTTTCTAGGTCTATCTGGCATTTTGACATCTGGGCTGAAATTGGGCTGAACTTAGTTGAAAAGTGGAGGTTAGTCTGATCTTATGGTCATGCATGCTTAGGGTCTGCTTGATGTACTAAAACATAATTCATTCAATTAAAATAATTTAGGCTAATCGTACCCTTATAAACAAATATAGCCCAGTATTAACCTAAACATGTAAATGTTTATCTAATTGCAAATGACCAGATCTATGCTTAATGGGTAAAAAGCTAAAGGAAAGAGGATTGTTTTCATTCACACACCCCACCTCACTGTTGGCATCAATCGATTTCACAAGCTTCTTCAGTGGCTGACCGATCTCACCGTTCTTCCAATTTACTGAACATTGATTGTAATCCACTTATCAGAAGAAGATCTGTTTCAGTTTATCGTAACCCTTTCAAACAACATTATGCTCTGCAGCATCATTCACTCAAAAAATCAATTCACTCAGCGCTCTAATATACTGCAGAACGGAGTCTGTTACTGAGTGACAGTGAAAACCGGCATTGCTTCAAACCGAGGCGGCTTTAACAACTGTTTGAGTGTTAGGGACGATCCATCTGTGACCTCATGAACACTTCCCTTCTGTATCCCTGCAGCGCCTTCCCAGACTCCAAAGATCCCGACTTTCCTTTCAAAAACGGAGGCATGGCCGGCGCAATTGAGCTGAAGCGGCCCGTCGGTGCCCACTGCCACGGCGCCAAAGCCCTGGTGTGTGAGGACAGTGTGGACAAGGTGTTGGCCAAGAAGAAACTCTACATCGCTTCAGCCGTCTGCCTCGTCTTCATGATTGGCGAAGTCATAGGTAAAAGTTTATACACTCAAACCTCAGGGAGGAAAGAGAACAGAAGGTCTGATTCTCAGTGGGGTTAATTTTCACAATGAGAAGGGGTCAAAACAGCCACTCCTATCAATTATATCACTATTGATGAGCAAATCAACCGTCACTGAAGTTTACCTACTACTGCTACTATGGTTTGTGTTATGCATTTGTCTTTTTGTGTAAGCTCAACAATGTTAATAAAAAATACATTGGCTTTGATCAAGTTTATCCCCAGTTCAAAAATAGGGTAAGGCTCTATATTAAGGTCCGGCTAATGAATGTTAGTTAAACTATTGAGTGAGCATTGACTTTTTAGCACTCATCAGTCTTTGAGATTCCAAAAAAACTACGTTTGAGACGTTAGAAGATGTTCCATCAATGTTTGTTTGTCCTATGATAATGTGCTCATCCAGTCATGCAAACACTGTTAGTTGTGTCCTGTCCTGTCTCAATTTTTATGTCTTGCATCACTAAATAAAGAAAATTAAATATAAAGAAGCTCCTACCATCAGCCAAACATCAATTTAATTCCACCGTGGTCGCTCGTTGACAGGCTGGCGTAAATTTGACCCTAACAACCGGGTTTTGGTGCGGTGCATTGACTCATGTTGGCCGAACACGGTTGGCGCGTGTCTTCCCAAATCCTCCGAAAACGGCTGCAGAAACGAGATTTTGACTTAGTGCAAAAAACCTGGAGAATTGTCTGTTCTTGGGCAGACTAACTGTGCAGTTAAGTTTAAGACACTGCCATTCAAAAGGGAAAACGTTCCTATGACACATCCATAACAGAGACTTACCTCTTCTGTTTGAAAAAAAGATCTTATTCCGACACTGATGGGACTGTGATGTAAATACCGTTCTGCTGACATCTTGACTAACTGCACATTTCACCCTAAAACAAAGAAACTACAAAGAACAAAGCTTCGAACTTTTTATACCCAGAAGTGTAAAATGGCTCACAGTCATTGGCTGATTTCCCGGACGTTTATGACGATATAAAATAATATTGCATCTCTTTTACCCGAGGTATTACCCTGTGTCTAAGAATTAATACATTTCCTGTTTTGTAGCTGCATTAAATTACAGGTTTAACAAACCTTTAAATGGGCTGAGATGGATGTTATTAAAAGTGGAGGGTGCTTTCACGGTTGGTGACACACTCCTCATCAGCAGGTTTTCTTTATGACTTGATAAAAGCTGAAAACGAAAAAAACAGTCAGCAGGGCTAACTCAGATTTGGGGGTTTGGTTCTGGTTTCCTCCAGGAGGCTACCTGGCTCACAGCCTGGCCATCATGACCGACGCAGCCCACCTCCTGACGGACTTTGGCAGTATGATGGTGAGCCTGTTCTCCCTGTGGATCTCCTCCAGACCGCCCACCAAAACCATGAACTATGGCTGGCACAGATCAGGTCAGGACTTATTGTTCTTTAAATGTGAGAAGCACTGATTAACAGACGTGTGGTGGAAACACTGCTTGGTTAAAATCTTGATGTTTTAGAGCGATCAGCTCCACCTTCAGACAGGATTGTAATTGTAATTTTTCCTGACCTTTTTAAGCAGGTGTTGCACTATTTTCAATCTTAACTAGCTATAACTGTCTTTAACTGAAAGTGTTGTTGTCAACGTGACAACAGCTGCAGGTGCACAATGCTGCTACTGTTATTTTTCCTTTCCTAAAGGTGGTGCCTCGTCAGAATAACTGTTGGCAATGTACTTTTTCTTTTTTGTTCTGCAAACCATGGATATATTGAAAGTTTATATTTCTTTATGTTGCAACTTAACGTTTCTTTAGGTTCAGTTTTTAGTTTGATGTTGCGACAGCGCTGTGGTCATGCTGTAGTTAGGTTTAGGTGCAGATTAGGGCTCGGTAACGATCATGTTTTGGCTTAAACCACCTAGTTTTGTTGGAACAAACAAGGCTGAAAAATGTTTTCACCAAATAAATTTGGGATCCTGGTTCTTCCGGAGCTGTATGTATGTATGTAATGACTGAATTTTAAATTTTTACTTGGGTGAACTTTTTCTTTAATGTGATAATGTGTAATTCTTTAAAGTTGTTGTTCGGCAGGAAAACAATCACAGGCATCACTTTACTAAACCCTGCAGTTTCTTTTCCACCAGCTGTTTTAAACTCCATTGGAGAATCTTTACTTGTAGCAAGATTTGTCAATGCAAAAAAATAAGCTGCTATTAAACTTAATTCAAAGCTGTATCACACCTGCGCTCCATGTGTCTAACTCCTGACTCTAGTTTGATGATTTGCCTCTGAGCGATGCTGTCTGTTATTTAACTTTACGTTCTGGGTTTTCAGATGGCGTGTGTTTTGTGATGAACTGTGTTACTCTGTGATTAAGAATCCTCTCCCTCCCTCCTCGGCCCTCCACAGAGATCCTCGGGGCGTTCATCTCAGTCATCTCCATCTGGATTGTCACGGGGGCCCTGGTGTACTTAGCCATCGAGAGGATCGTACGCAACGACTACGAGATCGATGGCCACGTAATGTTGGTCACCTCCGGGTGCGCCGTCATCGTCAACATAGTGTGAGTGGTTCTCGGCGTAACGGGTGTTAATATGGTAAATCATGGAGCTATAATCAAGGCAGAAAATCTACCCACAAGTCCGTGAGATACTTTGACCGGAAATTACACAAATATACAGGGTAGCATTTTGAGTTTTTGCAGTGACAGGCAGACAGTCATTTCCTTCTCTCTGCAGCATGGCCTACATCCTCCATCACTCCACCACCTTCCACGCCCACGGCAGCGGCTACCACCAGATCGACGAGGACGGCCACAGTCCCGTCTCTCACGGACACTCCCACGCGCTCCTCGGCGGCCACGGCAACACGAGCGTCCGTGCCGCCTTCATCCACGTGGTGGGCGACCTGCTGCAGAGCATCGGCGTCTTGGTGGCGGCGATCATCATCTACTTCCGGGTCAGATACAGCATGCATTCGTGAATTACCAGTGTGAATTCTTTGTTCTTTTTGTCATAATGTTGGATTTTAGCTGAATTTTGACCAGTTTATTGTCTAGAAACAGCTGCAGGAGCTTTTCTATAAAATTCATAGGCAGATAGTGAATTGATCTTGAAATTTTCAGTGTTAGAATACTCAAATTGGAGCATTTAAACTGAAAATTCCTTTTGTAATATGTCTTAAATTCATCTAATAATACCTAATAAAAAGCATCATGGTGTGAAAGAAGCTCTGAAGGGTGAAAGACTTCCATCATCTTGCAAGATGTTCCCTTGTTTTCGCCCTGGGCACTTTAATGGCTTGTGACAGTGGAAAAGAAAACCCCATCTGATGCCTCTTTAATCTCCTTAAAGTCTCCATAACTGCTTTTATCTCTCTTTCAGCCCGAGTATAAAGTTGCAGATCCCATCTGTACGTTCCTGTTCTCGGTCTTCGTCCTCTGCACCACCATCACCATCCTCAGAGACGTCTTTAGGATACTCTTGGAAGGTACTTGGAAATAAATGAACAGGGTTTTCTTTTAAGGATGGGAGAGGGAAATTTGTGAAAAAGTTATCCTCCAGTGTGATTCTAATGAAAAAATGCAGGGTTGCAGCAGTCTCCTAAACAACTGAGGTAGCTGGAGATTTATCTTAAAATGTAAAAAAAATAAAAAAATAAAAAAAAAATATTGTGAAAAATGTCGATCAGTTTCCCAAAGATAACATCTTCAGATTCGGCCGCTTCAGTTCTAACAAACTGGAGGGGAGTTGCAAGGTTTTAAACTCTGTGTGGGAGTGTCCTTACAGAGTTGTTGAGGACACGTGTGAGCTTTGAGTTTCAGATGCATCAGGGACACTTGTGGATCGTTGATTTAACCAACCTTCGTATGGGTTTCTAAGGCTAGGTGAGCCCAGGTGTGAATGGTTGTTAAACTGTCTCGGGAGAGAACTCAGGACTGCATTGTATGAGTAGTCTTGGGCCACCTCCTCTGTTCAAGGGTCATTCCAGTTTGACATAGATGGATTCCTTTACTCCTGTTTCCAACCATCTTTCTTCTCTGACAGGTTTCTTATTTCTTGCTTTGTCTTTCCTACCAATATTTCTTTATTTTATTTCACATTTTCAAAATAAGAATCTCGATCTAATCTAACGGTGGCACATGAGTTGCAGTGGATACGACCATCACACAGAGCCGGGGTTTGTTTTGCCCGCAGCTGGGATCAAGCTGTCGAGTTTTGACCTGACTGACAAGGTCACACGACGCTTCAGGCTCTCACGTTCTGTGAACCCGCGAGTAGATCTGAAACATATTTTTATCGACTGAAGGCCGTCATGTGGAGGTTAAATCTCTGCACACATCTGTAGGCATGGGCTCATGTTAAATTACATAAGCTCTGCGCTTTACATAAACACACAGACAGCAGTCGGCTGTTTCAACTTTAAAGTTTACGCAGAACAAAGAACAAGAGCGCAGATGGTCACATCCTGGGGATGGCGCGTCAAGATTTTTGGGGACATTTGAATGCACATCAATGCAATTCTCAATGCACATCAATGAACTTCCTTTCAAATGCCCCTCTCAAAAGCAACGCCGGAGGCAAATTCTTTAAAACAGTCAGTAACAACAGAAACAGGCCTGTGGTGAAGGAATGAAGAAGAAAAAAATGTTGTTTACAACAAATTTAGCCAATTATCAAATGTCAAATTAGACTTAAAAATATGTTTATATGTATAAAATATGTTACCAAGAAGACGAACAGGCTTTTTTATGATCCTCAGAAAAGCCACTGTATTCTGTCCGTAGCCATACATAGCAGACTGTGTTTTGCATAAAATGACACATCTCGGGGGGCTGCTGTGTATTAATGTGTGTTCTGTTGTTTTTCAGGGTCTCCTAAAGGAATCGAGTTTAACTCTGTGAAGGAGGTGCTGCTGTCTGTGAAGGCTGTGAAGTCCATGCACTGTCTGCACCTCTGGGCTCTGACCCTAGGCCAGGCTCTGGTCTCTGTGCACCTGGCCATAGGTAGTGAACAGAACAATACCTGCCTTACACTGACTAAAATACAGACGGCCATTCTCAGCAATTCATTTGTATCTCGCTGTCACGTTATAGCCTTGGTGTATTAATCTTCTAAAACAAAAAGAGGAAAGGAAAAACAGAAAAAAAACAGTAAAACAGACTCACTGTGTTGTTTTTCCGCAGAGGAGGGTGCTGACGCTCAGTCCGTGCTGCAGGAGGCCACCGATCTGCTCCACACCAAGTTTGGTTTCTACAGCATCACCATCCAGGTGGAGCTCTACTCTGAAGACATGAGCCACTGCTCCCACTGCCAGGACCCCAGTGACTGATACCCACGCTGGACGGCACCAGACTGGACCCAACAGGACATGGAACGGGACTCAGGCACATTGTCATTCCCTCTGGGTGAGCTGGACCAGTGAGAGCTGTCTTCACGACGCAGCCCACTCTTAAAGGATGGACAGAGTTTTTTGGTTGCGTTCGCCCATCAAGTCACATGAAATTAGACAGCAAAATCATCCATGTGTTGGTGGTTAGAGCGCTGATGCTGGAGCTCCATGCTAACATGGAACAGGCCAACTAAACCTAGCAGCTCCCCTCAAAGTCCCTCTTCAAACAAGGCAATTTCTCAAGGTTACATGGAGCTTTTAAGAAATAATGGGACAATTTAACAAAAGAAGTGGGGTGAAACGTTATACCAAGGTGTTGGCTCATAAAGAAATCTATCAAAACTAATAGACCTGTGAAGCCTGAAGAGGACCTTTCCCTAAAAAATAAGTTTGCGTCCTCAGAAGATCTGCAAAAAAGGCACAAAACTTTGTCCGTCTTACCTCCATCTTGTCATCTACCACTAAACCCAAGGTAACATTAGTCCTACATATGAAATGAGTAGTTATTCAGTGATGGCAACATTCTTAGAAAAATGTAAATCTATAAAAGCAGAAGTGAAGAAACTCATCTCACAGATAGATCATTGCAGTTTCTTTTGTGTTGGCAACATAAGTCTTTGCCAACTTTTAGGGACAAAAAACACTGTCAGGGTGAAGAAAATATCTGGTTTTGTTGTCCTGATATCTCTACGAATATACTTGCTTTTGTTGCCACTATCAAAGCTGGAAAATATCCCGACGTCTCATCAAAAACATCACGTTTTGCTGCCAGTAACATGGCTGAAAAATGTCTCGGCATCTTTTAAAAAATCTCCGGTTCTGTGGCCCCCTTATGTGACTGGAAATAGTCCGGACATCTCTTACAAAATACTTGTTTTTGTTGCCACTAAAATTAACATTTTTCTTGTCATCAACCAAACTTTTTACCCGCAGCCGCCAAGTTCCTGCGCATATGACGTCAAAGTCGGTGGGTCGTGTACCAACACTTTCACCTACTCGCCATGAACTTTCCCAGGCTAGTTTCACATGATGAAAGTAGCTGCTGCTGGTTAAAAACACTGCCTAACTTTTTGCTAAACTGCCAAGAATAGAATTGTTCACAACTACTTTACAACTTTGGGTCTACTACTTATTTTCTACAGTGACTATCCTGATAGTGCTACTTCACCACAATATGTTAGCATGGAGCATACAATCAGTTGACACTGTATGTGCTGAGCTGTTAGCATGGAGCACCTGATGGACACATGGATGAATTTAATGTCTGATGTTCACTCACTGTCATTAAACTGCTGACCACTGCAGGCCAGAGATGATTCTGCAACGCTATTGTTGATGTTCATTAATAATATTTTCAAGGCTTTTTTTTTGCTGAAAAGGTCTTTGTTGAGATAAAATCATTGCAAACATTGAGGTAAGGTAACATCTACCATACTGATAAAAGTTGTCTTTTAGGGAAGGAAAGCATGATTGATACCTCTCTAAAAATCTACATTGTGTACATAGTTGGTTGTTGCCTTGGGAAGATTGCAGGCTGAGGGCATGAGGACTTTTAAACCTGCTAATTCGTCAGTGTCGTGTTAAACAAATGAGAAAGTACGGTGATGATTAAAAGTTTGAAGACACCTTTTAATCCACAAAATCTGCACTATTTGTCGCCAAGTTGACCCCAAAGACAGCAGCTCTAAAAATGAACACAAGACTGTTAGATACATCAACTTATCGGTCATGATGTCGGTGCAGCTTTTCAGCCACTTGTCACAGATATAGTCGAGATAGATCCAATCTTATGCACGTACAAGCTGTTTGATTTGGGCAAGGCCTGGTTGGATCCCTCGCATACCCCTTTTTCGACCAAAGCGAAGCACGTGCTGGTTCTGGGCCGGTGCTAGTGCCGGTTCAAAAGTTGCTTCAACCTGTGAACCTTTTAATAACCGCTTTGTTTTTCCACAGGCCTGAGAGCCACCATAGAGTCCCATCATTTTGGTCACTGTACACACTTTCAAATTTCCCAGCATCATTCGGAACAACGATGGCGGACTTGGCTTGGTGTCGCTCTGGAACCAGTCTTCCTGGCCAGGAACCAATTCTTTGGCTCCGAACCAGCACCTGAACCTCCTTGGTTGAAAAGGGGTGACGCTGGTCTTAAAACCTGAGGTACCCTGGCGTAAACTGTCCCAGTACTACCTTTACACATCGCACTGTACTGTGTTCTTCATCATGCTCATCCTCAAGTGTCTGTCGTATATGTAATAATTCAGTTAAATCTGGATTTGACCAATCTCTCTACTGTACTGTACTCTTTTATTTTATCACGTCATGCCAAAGATGGAGTCTGACTTCATGACATATGTCAAAGATTAGCGAACATCTAGACTTAAGTGGAAAAATGAGGATTGACATGACATGGATTTGATGTTTAAGATACCAACAGCGTTAAATCCAAACTCATTAAGGGCTATTCTGTTGACAGTAGATCTTCTGACAGTTTTGTTGTGGTACAGGCATTCTTTGGTTTGTCAGGTCACAGAGAACTGCCTTCAGAAGTGTTTCCATAATAGTGGGCACGGTATCGATTGAGCAGAAGGAAAATGAGTAAGTGTCAGACTGAGAAAGCATGCGGCTGCTCCCACTGTCAACTCTGAGCAGACGCTCAGGTCTGAGGGCAGAAATGATTTAGTCCTGCAGTCGGACGATTAGTTTCAGCTTCTCGCTGTCATCCATCTCGTCTATCTCTCCTTCCTCCTTTAGCTCCGATGTTACTCATCCATCTACTATATGTGTCTGTGTTCCCTGAGCTGTCGTGTATCCATCCATCCATCCATCCATCCATCCATCCAAAGTCTTTGTAAGTCCTTTTTGATTGGTTGCGTCAACAGAGCTTAAGCCTTCGTCTTGCTAAGACCGAGTGTAAATCTTATGCCTTCTCCATTGCAGGCGTCAAAATCTACCTTGTTCGTTGGACTCATCTCCACAGTTCCTCTGCTGTTAACAACGCAAATAACTCATTTAGTCGCAGAGTAACTGACATGCAGGTTCTGCAACACACTTTTTTTTTTTTTTACAAAGTAAGGAATAACTTACTGTGTAACATTTGCCAAATTTACAATGAGGGACATATAATGAAGAATTTGTCATAGAGTCATAGACAGCATTTCAAGGATTATAAAGTTTCCCCAAACTCGAAAAGCTGTATTTTTGATTTTTTACCTTAACGGAGTCTGTTATTACATGGCTGGCTGTCCAGCTATATTCACATGGACGCACATCACTAAACCTGGTGTAGTTAAAACTTGGCTTAAGTTTGGATGGTTCAACCAACGTAAAGTCCATTCTCAAAACTGGTCTTGACAAAGCTGTCCTGGCTTAATGAAGACCAGTGGATCTTCCAGGTAGGCTAACTAAACCATGCCTTCCCCTTACCATAACCAGGACCGCAGGAATCATGTTTTGTTGCATTAGGACCAGTGTTTGATCCCAATGAAGACTAACAGTCCTGAGGTTAAGGTCCAAAATAGCCCAAAAACTCCTGTGCCAAAAAAAAAAAGATTCCATAAAACGGTGGATAAATTCTTTGAGCATCACAACCGCGACAAAATGACTCGTTTCACTGTCAGAATTTGATCCGTTCGGTTCAATAAAATTTAAAGACTAGAAGACCCACACAAAGAAATTATTTTATCCCTATTCAAGTTAGCCAGCTCGGTCGGCATTAGTCTCTAGGGTGTAAACTTTGTGGGCCGCACAACAAGGAAGATCCACTTTTTTTGGCTTTAAACTGCCACTGAGCAGCTTTCATAGGAATGAACAACACTCTGCCTCCAACCCTGGGTCTCGATTTTAATGTAACGTCCTTGTTTCAGCCCAAGCTATACATGAAACAATACAGTTCAGCTTCCAGCTCTTCAAACAGTGCAGTTCAGCTCCCGCCTTCCCATCCAGCAATGCAGTTCAGCTCCCAGCTTTTCAACGGCCAGCAATCACACCGCAGTCCCTTCAGAAGTTGCGTTCTCTGGTGGAAAGGTTGCTTGATAAGCAGCAAACCCTTTGGAATTTAATTCAGTTTTGGGTTGATGGTGGTGCTAGAAGGACAAGGAAGAATTTCTGGGTACCACAGTTATTCACAGCATGTTTCATGGAACCAGCTTTGGTAGTTAAAACTTTGGACTTGGGTAAAGAGAATATTTTCGAGGTCATTTTGCACCCATAAGAAAAGCCAACAAGCCAGTTGACATGCCTGTAATGTTTCGCAGCTACTATAAAGTGTTGATGTTGTTAGTTTTTCTCTCCAAGACGGGACAATTGTACAATGTAAACGCCTAGTTGACATCCATTCTGATCCAAACACTTGCATGGTTGTTCGCTGTTATTCAATATCATGTACAGTAAGACGTTTCTTGTTCAACTGCCAATCAGAAGATGTTGATATACCATGCGGAGGATTAATCAAAGGAAAAATGTCGTCTTTAAAATTCTATATTTTCACCAATTTTTAAGGAGATCCTGTATATTTAAGTACGTTTTTCCAAAAATATATGGACCCAACAGCTATGGAGTTAAAACAAAGTGAATGTAATAAAGACCAATACATTTTACTGTACTCGTTTTGATATACATGCACACTGAAGTTCTCCTCTCCAGGCTGTGGTGTCAAACTTGAGCCAAAGTCTTTCTTTACAGTCGGATCGAGTTAATTTCATTCCAGAATAACACTGTTCCTGTTTGTTCACTTCGGAAGTCTAACGTTTGAGAATGCTCTGTATCGTGCTGTCGATGTCTTTGTGTGACTGTCGTTGTAAATATGTCAAATATTGTGTAATTTCTGTGTATGATTTTGGGTACACATGTGTAAATACGTTTATCTCCCTTGTACAATCGGTCTGTGTTCTGGTGATGTTGCATAAATCTGCGTCACATCCGTGTGGTTTGATATTTCATTTCTATGTGTGGCAAGAGTTTTTTTGTAAAGTGAAATAAAAGACTGCAGATGACGGATGGCGATTCTTCTTCTATTCTCCCGCCTGGAGCAGCTCTCCTCTTCAGTTATTTTGGCATCTAGTTTGACTTGGAGCTTGAGCATTTCTGTTAGGATATCCTCTGTTGTTTTGAATTCTGTTCTCAGCTTCCTCTCACCACTCCTCAGACTTTCCCACACTGGCGTTTTTACAATTTCGTTGTTTATGTCTTCAACTGTCTCTGTTTTCCTGGATAAAGCCGCTCAGCTGCTGAAAAGCAGTTACAACTTCGCAGCCTCATTTGTCATATATTTCAGTTGGCAGTGTGTTTTTCTTACTTTTTGGTGTGGTACACATGCTGCCACATTACATTTTGAGTTTAGTCTGATAGGCAGTGTGCAACTGTGGGGGTGTTATCCAAGTCTAAGTTTCAAGGATTAGTCGATTAGTCAGTCCAAAAAAAATTTGGTCAGCTATTTTGAAAATGTGTCATTCAGGTAAAAAATTAAAACGTTTGCTGGTTCCAGCCTTTTAGATGTGAGGATTTTCTGCTTTTCTTTGTCATTCGTGACAGTAAATGAGTCTTTGTGTTTTGGACTGTTGGTTGGACAAAAAACCCCAAAAAACATTAAAATGTTGTTTTATCGAAAGGATTATTTGATAAATGTGAAAGCAATAGTCAGACTCACAGGTAACGAAAATAATAGTAAGTCTCAGCTGGAACTAGGTCACTTAAAGGCTGAATATTACCCGTTTTTTTACCAGAACCCTATTTTGTAGGGGTCGACTGATGTCTTTTTAAAATTAAAGTGTCAAAACGCTAATTGGCCTATAATTACTTACTATTTTGTATTTGGGTTTTTGATGAAACTTATTATTCTGAAGCTAAGAAGCTACCTTTTATACCACTAAACAAGTTCAAACAGGCAGACACTGACACTTTTGGCAAATCAATCTCACCACAGGATCCAATAGAAGCTGTTTCAGGGCTTTCAATTACATGCTCTTTCTCAGCAGTTTGAGTTTGCCCAGTTGTCAATAACATGCTCAAATTTAAGTAATCAAGTGGTGAAGATTGATTTTTAAGACGTTCGAGGGTCGAAAATATCATCAGAATAAAAGACAAATGCAGATGGAGGCAGTGTGCGACAGTTTTTTCTGACTTGGTGTTGGAAAGTGGTGAAAGTGGTAAAACTCCATCTGTTGATGACGATCGTGTAATATGATCAAAAGCTCCAAAAGAGTTATTAACTGTCCTTTAGAAAAGTTTTTTTACTCCAACTGCCATTTCTGAGGCCAGCAGTGAACTTTCAATCTCAACTTTAATATTTATTTTTTATTACAAAAAACATTTATTATAACTAACATTTAAAAAAATAGCCACAGAGCAGAAAAACAAAGGAGCAGGCGCTGTACATTCTGATACTTCTATATGATTTACAGGTTAACAATAATATTGTCAGAACTGAAATATATCTAATGACTGACAACATCATCCTGTTGTCTACTAAACATCATTCTGAAACTGTCAATGACATTTGTAAATAATTTAAAAAACAAAACGGATCAAACCCCTAATTTAACTTAGAGGAAAACATGTTCAGACCACCTCCAAAAAAAGAGACAGCCGTCTGTAAAGTATGACATTTTCCAACTTGTTTTGTGTGCTGAAAAATAAAGCTGTTATAATATTTTCTTTTTAAAACAATTGAAACATCCGAAAACAACAACAGCAGGAGGTTCAACAGGTAAAGAAAGGAACAATGAAAATGTATCATTTATAAACATTACATCCAGCAGTGTTAGAGTAAAAAAATTCAAGTATTTCCTCTCAGTTACATCCTGAGTTGGTAAAAGACAAAAATCACATTAATTCAGCAGCAAAAAATAGCTTTAACATAAGCTCCAATGTTTCCCAGCTTGCTGTTGAGGTTCTGAAACATCAACAGTGATGTGAGAGGAGATTTGAGGGAAACTATAACTGCAGTGGAATGTGTTGCTGATTATCAAAACTAAAAGCTTCATCAAAATCATGTGCAAGACAGTCTGAAGTTTTGAGGTTTTCCAGCTTCTCATGTTTTGCAACTTTGTACCTTCTGTTTAGTGACCAAAAACAGTTTTTGTCTGAATTTCCACACAAATTAGTGACACACTGGAGAGTAATGGATGATGTCTGACTTGTGGACATGAAAAAAAGGACCTATGTTTTTGTATGGATTCACTTTTTTAAGCAGGTTCAAGTCTGTTGGACCTGTAACCACACCCAACAGTGATGCCACAGTGTACCAACACACCCTGAAGTACACTGGGACATCACTGTAGTGTTTCTAAAATTATATATATTTTCAGTTGTTGTTAAAATAAACTTTAAAAAGCTGCAGGTATGAATGACTTCTCTTGTAAGCACATGATTTTATAACAGCAAACGCAGCTGATAATTTACACTTCTATTATCCGCTGTCAACAACAGATGTGCACGTACAATTTATTTGCCAAATAAGAGAAACTAGAACAACCCAAAACCTCACTGGACTAACTTCAAGGTAAAAACTGCTAATGTGGTATGTTTCACGCAAGGCACTTAACCAGCTGATCACACTTCCTGAACATAGAAAAAATATGACGATCGACAAAATGTTCAAATATTGGAAACAGAGATGTAGACTGTGGACGTGGTGAGGCTATAGGAGGAAGGTTTTACCGATGGCTCTCCAATAAAGGAACACCTCACCCGAAACTGAAAGTTAATTCATCATCTA
>CAEMYA010000645.1:243718-258805 GCA_903131615.1 Diplodus sargus | reverse complement strand
CCCCCCCGCTGATGGAAAGTCATGTGAAGTCTGCAAAACATTTCTGGAGGCTCACAGCAAAACAGTGATGCAGCATTCTCCTGAACAACTGAAGAAGATGTTTTTAAAAGGTAAAAAAAAAGAAAACATTACTGAAAATATAAATTGGCTCCGACTGGTGCTATCCATGTCTCCAGAAGCCCAGAGATCCCAAATGCATCTGAAAAGATGTTTACCCTATTGATGGCCAAAATCTTCACTGTAGCTGTTTAGCTAAAAGTGTTAGCGTGCACCCTGCCTGAAGTGGGTGGACAAGCTTTGTACATCGACGGTGTAACATCTTTTCGAAGCAATTTGGGACCCGGGGCTTCCAGAGAATTGGATTACGCCAGAAGAGCTGTATGGAGTCATTTCATTTTATTATTTTTGGTTATGGTTGGTTACTACTGTTTGAGTCCCCAGCTACTTCAGCTGTTAAGGAGAGTGCTGCAATGCTGTAAAACGTGTATTATAGAGCGAACTTCCTTTAACTTGCACCATGAGTTCATTAAGTGTGGCACTGAGCTACTGCTGACGAAGAGCCACAACATCTGCAAATAATTTCAGTTCTCCTTCTTCACTTTAAAAAGTTGGAATTGTTCGACCATTATGATCACTAAGTCGATGTTGGACTTTGGACTTGAAACAAGATTAAACCCAGTTGATAAAAAGTAAATGTATACAGCAGTTTACTGTATGTGCTGATAAAAACATTGATGTTGTGTCAATCATTCTTAAAAACAGGTTTTTGCAGTTCTGTGGATCATAAACCACGTGTGACCGCGGGATCCACCTTGAAGTTGAGCTCCTGCTATCGATCGTCGGTCACAGTTTGGACCTCCTCGCCCGGGTCTTCTGGCGTGTACAGTGCGTCGAACTGGGCCTCGTTCTTTGTTATTATTTTCTGGAACTGGGGGCTGATCATGCTCCTCAAACAGTTCAGTCTGACCAGCCCCGCCTGGCCTGCGGTAGCCACCCAGGTGTGGCAGCACATGTTGGGGTTGAAACGCACCTGAGGAGAGGAGGAGGTGGATGAAAAGTCGCTCACAATATCAAGCAACGGTCTTTATTTGTGGCTGCGGACCGCTTTCATTTGAAGTTCGCACACTGAGGTCAGCGGAGAAAGAAAAGACACAGTTACCCAACTTCATAGGAGACTTTTGGTTTAGTCATTCTCAGTGTGACTCAGCTGTTGCTCTTCCTGAGTCAACGCCACAGCCTCCTCCTTCCTGTCTTTACTGACGCTCATCCATCCCTCCCTTCATCACTATAAATCCTCCTGTTGTGCCTCCTCTTTTATTTTTTCCCATCCTCTCATCCAGTCAGTCTCTTCCTCTTTCTAATCCATCTACCCCCTTCAGACCAAAAGCCAGTCAAACACCCAGTGGCGTTTTTGTTTTCCAGAGTGTCCCACGAAAGTGGCCGTCCATCATCTCATCCCAGAGGGCACGGCGGCACCCTCCGCTCTGCCTCTCTTAAAATTAATCACATCAAATCCTCAAATGGCCGCTTTCCATCTCCCCCCCCTCCCTCCTTCCACCGAGGGATGACATTTTTCTCATTTTACACATCATTACATTCAGCTCGTCTTTATAGCTGCCCATCAGCGGAGGAGGAGGAGGAAGAAGAAGCTTTTCTTACATCTCCTCACCTGTTTCTACTCTTCATTGTCCTAGTGTTTATCTTTCTCTGCCCTCGTTCTTCACGTCGAGCTAAAGAGGAATCTGATGGTGCCTGTGTGTGTGTGTGTGTGTGTGTGTGTGTGGATACCTTGTGTAGTGCAGCCAGTGGCATCTCATCCATGTTCAACTTTGCCTTCACCTCCGTGTCTCTCATGCGTTTCCACACAGCTCGCTTCTCGCTTCCAGCAAAGTTATCCTGAGAGTGGGAGAAGATGATTATCATATTGGTTCATGTACCGAAGGGATGAGTATTTAACTATTTTTTTTTTTTAATCATTACTAATAAATGATGGATTAGCGAGTAAAACATTTAAATCCTTTTAAAAGATTTAGAGGTTTTTATTACCCATGAAATTATTCAATTAATTTGATAGCGACTTAAAAAAATGTAGATTTGGGCTTAGTAAAGATATTAAGTTCAATAAAAACTCAAGAAAATAATCTGAGACACCGTTCAATCAGCTGATTGTCTTCATACACATGCACCAAGTGTCTGTAAGTTCAGCTGCAGGGTGCCAGTAAGCCAGCTGTGTTGTGTTCAAAGTACTGCTTTTGTTTTTCTTGGGGCGCTTTTGACACTGATGATCGAAAATGAAATTGTGACAACACCGATCCATAAAAAAACATTTTTTTCCCAATTGGATAAAAATACAGTTCACAAGGAAACATGAATATCATGAATAAATGCAGCTATTGCCAAATACAGGAGTAGTGGTGGCCGACAAATCACAAATGAATGGATTCCCATTGTAACTTTCTTATTTCCTACACCTAGAGCTGGATATCTGATGAAACGCTGATGATACCTACATTTTTGCAAAACATTTTTTAATTGTAGAAACACATCGCTGTCACTTGGTGTGGACCGAGGTGAGACAGACTTGAAATTGACCAGTCATTGATGCTTCTGCGTACTCGAGTTTTCAATTCCCGGCCTCTGTCAATACCAACATCTGCCAAGTATCTCTTTCATTTCTTTGATTCTAACTTTATTGTTATCTGGTGTGAAGCACTTTTTTGTCTTTGTTTTTGAATCTACCCACCAAATCATTGTCCATTAGGAGGAGGCTGTATTTCTTCACAGCGTCTTTGTACGTCTGGAAGCGCAGAGGAGGAGCTCTGTCCTTTCTACCTCGTCCTCCGTCTCGTCCGTTCTCATTACTGTTCTCATTTCCTCCTTCAGATCCAGCCTCCGCTCCCTCTGTCTCTCCTCCATCCTGCTCTTCATCAGCATCTCCCTCCTGCTCCTCCTCCGCTCCTCCCACTTCTTGATTTTCTTCTTTAGTTGTTTCATAAGGCACGAGAGATGTGAGGTAGACGGGCTGAAGGAAAACACAAATTTGCTTCTAGTTTGAAACTGAAATAAATCCAATATTTAATTGTGAAATGTATGTTTTTGATAGTCACATAACATCAAATCATTATCTGGAAGGTGATAACAAAAAAGGTAGAAGAAAGAAAGAAAGAGAGAGAGAAGTACATCAGAGAGAATAAAATAATAAATAGTTTACTTACAAAACGCCTTTCTAGCGTGCGTTTGATGTACTGAGGAGTGTAGGCTATATGAGGTAACACGGAGAAGATCACCTCACCAAGGCTGTCTGATGTCAACACACAGTTCAACCAATCACTGTAAGATATAGACTGCAACAAAAGAGAAAGAGACAAATCAGCATTAGTAATTCCCGTGGGAAATGACAAACATCCTGTCTTGTTTAGGATTTTGCAGACAGATGATGCGATTTGACGCATTTCTGAAGAAAACTGGCTCTAAATTACTTGAAGTGAGTGTAAAATATTTAAAGGTAGTTTGAGTTATGAGACTATTCTAGCTCTGTAGTTTAATAACTTAGAATAAATGCCAAGCATGTATCGGTTTAACCTCCTGTAGTTCTGTCAGCACTCAAATAACAACACAAAAGGTGCACTGAAAACACTATGAAAAGACCAAAACCAACAGTGTGTCCAAAAATCATATTCCCCTGTGAAAAAGAGCTCCATTGATGTTCAAAAATACACAAGTGAAACCACACTGTGGCACTGACGAACACGTTCTTTCATGACCTAAACAAAATTAATGTACGTTATTGAGACAAACCCACAAATATCATCCTGATGTAGTAAATACTCACTAGAGGGAATGTGTATTAATTCACCACTGAAAATAGTCCCAAATAAAACTCTATTTCTTAACAATTGTCAAAACCTGATGTGCCCAGCTGTTTCAGGAAAATTCATGTTTATGTGCCTTGTTTCAGTTTTATGAGACTGAGACAAGGCAGGCAAGTCAAGAAGTGCTGAGGGAAACTAATGCACTGCTGGTTTGGTCTTTTCATTGGATTATTTGACAATAAGAAACATTTAGAACGGCAGCCTTATGCTTCATTTCCAGAAACGTTTGTATTGTGTACCACAATTTTCTCTGTTTTAAATGCACATGGAACATCACCAAGACAAACAGAGGACCAATAACACGCGGCAACAAAGAAGTAAAGTGGTTGCCTGCCAGAAAACCCCTAACATTATGCATTCAATCTATTTGTTAGTGTGCTAGCATTAACACACTGGATCTCGCAGAATAAATACTTCATGTTTACTGCATGTACACAGAGCTATTCGGAAATGAGGCGCTATTGTTTCATAGTCCGGATCAAACAGACAAACTGGATAATCTGTCCTGCTACGAGGTACATTTAGAAAACATTTTGTTTAAAAGTGTTTTCGTCCAAAAACTCCAAAAGCTCAGTTTTGGTTTACATCAGACATCCCTCCCCCGTGTGTTTGTTCATCCTTGCCAACATTAGCCACATTTCAAGGACTTCCTAAAGAGCGAAGATAATCTATCTCGTGCCCCGCGGCTGATTTAGGGGACGTCAATCACTGACTGACGGTTAGAAGATTACAGCGCAATCACACTCACCCACAGAGTGCCTGTCCGTGGAATTGCGAAGATGGAGCGCATTACATGGTCGAAGTAATGGACGCCATGTGAGCCAATCCTACACAACAACATAAAACAGACATGACACGTAGGAAGACGGGAACAGAGAGAAAGAAATAATGAAACATCATATAAGCATTCCTCATTTTATCAACCAATTTTTGAAGTGGACAAAATCCCTTTTCTCATCCATCCTATGTAAACTGCAAATTCACATTACTGCTGTCATGTGATGACAGTTACATTATACACATTTGTAGTTGTATGACAAGTAAAAAACAATAAAACTCTCTTACGCAGCATAGGCGTTCTCCTGAGCCATCATGACACCAGGTGCGTTCAATGGCCAATGAATTTCATTGGTGAGATTGCGTTTGAGAACAGTGACGGGCTTGTAGAGCCTCCTCAGATCCCATGTCTTCACGAGGCGGTCCTCTCCTGCTGTCGCCAACAGGAATCTGACAGAAAAAGAGAAGGATCTTTAACAACTCAACAGATAACTAGAATGGTACTCTGTAGAGTGAATCCCTCTGCCAAGACCCCACAGTCCTCAGTGATTCAATAAAGCCTAACAAGTAATTTAATTAAAATGTTATTTATTTGAACATAACAGAAGATTTTTATCATGATGGATTTATAAAATCCACATCAAATTCTACTCATGGATACCAGGGTTAGCCTAAACCTAAATAGAGAACAATCTATTGTTCAATAAAACCTAAATATGCCAGAGTTTTTCCATCAGGATCCATGCTTCATTCCCTGAGAAATTAATGAAAATGTCACCTTCTCTTGCAAAAATATCAGTCCCTTTATCTGGATCCACACAGAAAGTTAATGGGGTCTATTTTGGGCTGAGACCCATCGTCCAACGAAGTTTCCTGGAATTCTGTTTAGTTTTTGTGTTATCCTGTTGATAAACCAACAAACCAACCAACCAACCAACAGTAATGATACCGATTACTGTGATGAGCTAATGTCATTTGGGCTCTACTGAGTACATACAGTTACTTTTAAAGCAAAGCTTCATCACAGAAATGGAATGCATCGCTCCCCCCACATTGATCAAATCTGACAGCTGTGTCTGCCATAAAACAAATGAAGATGGAGCAATCAATACAACCAGATTTCATTGTGACAAAAACTGTGCGGTGTCAATGTGGAGAGCAGAGAGGAAAGATGATAAACTGTTCAGGTGTGAAAAAAGAAAGGAAACGCAGACGTGGAACAGAGAGAGGGAGAGTTTTTATCTCTTTCAACACGGCCATGTAATTAAAAAGCAGTGATCCAGACAAGATATGTGTCCTCTCTGCTGCCAGGAGGGTGACTCTCTCCGCAGGATTAATCTTGTAATTCACGTACGCACCTCGGTTCAACTTTAGGTTCATACCATCTACATCAGACTTTAGAGAAAAAACAACTTTTCTAGAGTGAAGCACAAACACAGCAAGTGATAAATTATGGAAAGAATAACATGTTCATCAGTTTGGTCTCAGATCTGCCCAGAGATGAACAATCCTGCAGTAATGTTAATGGCGACATTAATTACCTAGAGAATGACTGAATGGTATATAAGCTTCAGGCATGCAATGTGAATATAAAGCTCTATCTGCTTGTAGGCTTGTTTAGGAGGGGAGGGTCATATTTTTTAGTGGATCACTGCTCCATCAAGGCAGTACAATGACCAATAGTGCAAAAGCAGTACACAAGATGAAGTTAAAAAAATAAAACTGATATTGAATTGAATCAGCTCGATGAAAAATTGGTTGAGAAAGTTTCATTAGGACTTTAAAGTTACAATCATTTAATAAGAATCTTCCTCGGAGTTGAAAAAATATATCTGTGCCTAGCAAATCTGACTACATTTATTGTAGTTAACATTTAAGGCTGATTTATGGCCTCACGTATGCGCCACACAGAGCATACATCCTTAGTGGCCTACGCCATAGTAAGCCAAAGAGCATGGTGTGTTTACTGGGGAAACTGCAACAGGTCACAATCCCATGTATTACCAGCACTAGTAAGCACTGAAGGAGAAGCTGGAAAATGTGATGCTACGAAGCTGCGACATGCAGTTACATTTCTGGGGAGGTGGAACAATGTAGATACAACGCAGAAGCATAAATCAGGCCTAAGTGATAATATCATCATTACTGTGATAGGATTTTCTTGTACTGGTGATAATGACAAAGTGCCAATAAATTAAAAATGAACACATCATAAATGATTTGAACTGAGCCTGCTGGCAGCTCTCAGTGTCCACTTTGGATGCTAAGCTAATTTTAGCTAACATTGTCATAACATTGACTGAGAACGCTGCTCAGCACTGAATGTGAAATCGGAGATGATTAAAACATTAGTGAGGTGTAATTGTTAGTGTTAGTTGTTGGTAGGTACTCGGTGCTATATGGCAGTGGCATATATATGGCATGGAGTACAGCGCTGGAAAATGATGCTAACACTAGATAGTTTATTGACAGACAGGCTCATCCTTCTGTTGGTCTTTGTGAACTGAAAAAAAAAAACATGCAACCTTCACTTTCTAATGTACAAGATAACAGCCAACATACCTGTTGTGTTGTATGGTTAACTCAAAACATAAATGGTGATGGAGATATTTAAATCTGAGAAAGAGGAGCTTGCTAACAGCACCGACCCTGCCCTTGATTTTTGGGAGATGACCGGACTCAATTTGTAGTTTAAAAGGGGTGCTCTGGCTTGAACCCTGTTGGGCTAATACTCATGATTAAGGTTAAAGGGATTGTACAGAACACCAGCAGATGCTGATATCTCACAGTTAGACCTGATGGTCAATAAGCATTTAAAAAATGTTCTCCAAAAATGGTTTTCAGCATTTCTCCTGGAAATGTAATCGCAGCGTTTTTCAATAAATGGTCGAGACGGGAAAGCATTTGCGAAGCCATTTACATCATGTAACACCAAAAGCCAGATTAATCATTTTTTAGGTGGGTTGTCAGCACCTTACAAAATGATAGTGCAGATTTTTTCTTGCTGATTTAACAGACTTCAACTACTGAGGCAGTTTACCGGGGAAAAAAGAAGAAACTCTTTGACATCAGAGGTCGATGATATTCTGACTGGCCAATATCAGGTTTTTAATAAGAAGCCAATTTCGACTGAGGACATTGCTTTAGCCCTTGTCATGTCAGTGAATCCTTGTAGCATACATTAGTGATGTAAATGACCCCTCCATCTTTCTTCTCAGCTACACATACATCAACTGTGTAATGGAGCAGAGAGAGGTTTCAGAAGGATGACAGCGTCTCTATGAGGGTAAAAGTAAAGTGATAAGCTATGACCTTATATCACATATCAGATACTGGCCAGTCAGTGTTCACCTCTGTGCACAGTCATAGTCACATACAGTGTGAATCAGAGTCTGGGATGTAGTCATGAACAAAATTATGAGCAATGAAGTTAAGGCTTATAAGAACAATGTAATTTTGGATCATAAAATTACTGCATGGAGAGACCTAAAAAGGGGATCGTTTAAATCCTTTTAATGATAGAAATGGTGTTATTAGATCTCACTGCTCCATTTCACTTAACTAAACACAGTACATAGCTAAAGTCTGTTTCTGACTTTCTAGCACCGTGGATTAAAATTTAAAAGGAAAAAAAATAAAATGTTCTAGTCATTTCTTGACAAGTCTGAGTGGGCAAAAATAACACATGGAGTTCCACAGGGGTCTATCATAGGCCCCTCTCTGTTTAATCTATACATGCTTCCAGCTGCTTTAATCATACAAAATAACAAAAGCTCTTGCAGCTTATCATATCTAGGTACCAAAGACCTTCTACTGTTTAAAATGGCATCTTTACTCAGCCAAAGGTTGTTTATCAGGCAGAAGAAGCATAACTCTGTTGCATTACTTTGCAATTATGGGTAGACTGAGTGTTTTTGTTGTTCAGTAACTCAAACAGAATGATATGTCTTCCATGTGGTGGATGACTTCACATTAATTTCAAGAGCTATTTAAGATTCCTTAATATCATATAAGAAATTCAAGCCGGTCAATTACATGCTTTGAACAGTAACTTGCCTGGAAATGTGTCTTTTCAGATCTCTCCAACAAAAGCAATCAGCTATCTGCATCTTATTTGTTATATCGAGTAATTTATTTGTGTCAAATAAAAGACAATACGTGCCAAAAAAACGTAATAAATAGCAACACAAAGAGACTGAAGGCTATTATATGAATGAATCGCTTTTTTGTGAAAAACTGGTTTTATTTTCCTATTTCAATACTATATATAGGCTGTACTGAAAATAGCCTGAAAACTATGGAGTAATTTGGGGAATATCTTACACGAGGTTGCAGCCTTAAGGTCAGTGGATGCTGACTAGCAGAGAGATAAGTTAGGATACCTCTTCTGAATAGTGATGGCTTTGAGAAGACATGGCTTCATGCCCGGCCTTGTACCCCACATTTTATATTTATGCCTGAATACACTGGAGCATGGGCTTTTCTGCCAAACTTCAGCACAACTTTCTGCTCCCAAGATTTATTGCGCTGCCTTTGGCTGCGAGTACCAGAGCTGCCTTTAACCCACATTTTAAGTGGCTGTGAATAAAACTGCCAAACTAAAGTAGACGGAGAAGAAACCTTTAAAAGATAAACGAGCAATCAGACAATGCTGCAGTCCGTGAAATTTTTTCTCCCTTCTGTGACACCTCTCAAAAATGTCTATGATTGTTCTTGTGAAAGAGTTTTTCTTTGCCTGCATGAGTCTGTTTCATTGCTGAAATTGGTTTTGTGATTTTGGAGCTATACAAATGAACTCAATATATCCTGATTTATAGCATGTGAGACCAACTTACACTTGTGCCTTCAAATCAATTTAAGCTGTTGCAATGACATCTATGCTGTTTTTTCAAAATGCTGATTTAACACATTATCCCTACTTACTCGCAACAGTACTCGTATCCCGCTCACACTTTTCATTACTCTATTCATCAAGTGACAAACTGAGTAGTTGTAAGGCAGATGTTTGTAATGTTTGTATTCTGGTGTCACAGTATTTTATCTAGAGACCAATATTTTTCACAATATTCAATAACACAGAGCTGTTTTGGTGCCGATATTTGGCAAGATGGGGGAACCACTGACAGATTAGCTAAATTCAAATGGAATATTTGTAATTGAACCCTCTCGACCCCAGAGCGGCAATTCTATATTTCACTGAATGAATGATAATATTGTCTATCGTGATGTTTGGGCAGGATAATATTGTGATACTAAATTCTCTATATCCCCAAAGCCTACCATCAATTGAATTGATAATCTGAAAAGTTTTCCTTCATTACACATTTGTTTATGACCAATGAAGGTAAAGGTGACATAATGTCTATGCAGCATCAGCATACAGGTGAGATCAGAGTAGACCTGCAACGATTAGTCTATTAATCCTTCAGTAGTTTTACAAGTAACATGTGAAACATTTGCTGATTCCAGCTTCTTCAACGTGAAGATCTGCTGCTTTTCTTTGTCATTTATGACAGTAAATGAAGACTCGTTGTTTCTTGACTGTTGGTGACTGTTGGCAAACTAAGGACGTCACTTTGGGCTCTGGAAAATTGTGACAAAATTGGACCTTTTATAAACAGTTAATCAATTATGTTTGAAAATAATCGGTAGATTAATCGGTAAGAAAAATAATGATTAGTTGCACTTCTGCACAACTTAAAAGTGTGCAGGAGCACATTTTTCAATATTTTAATTTTGGACTCAAAGTGGGTGATATGAATGAAATAATGTGTTTAAATACTGAACTTTCATGAAAACCTATCAACAAAGTCCGATGAGAGCGAAATAACCAGACATCAATGTCTAATCCTGAAAATCAAATACAGAAGTACTAAATATTGATACAATGACGGCTTCAACACTGATGTCCACGAGGGGGCATGATGATATACTTATTCATCAGAAAGGGTGGATGTGAATGGTAGATGACGATAGACGCATTTATATCTGGGCTACAACTACTATGTCATAATCAATTATATATTAGTGATGATTAAACCATTAATTGCGAGTGCCCTAACACTATTTTTAGCCCTGGATCAGAGTGAAAGTGTCTACCTTGAGGCGGGACAGAAGGTCATAGCTCGGACGGCGTTGTCGTGAGCCAGGAAGCATCGGTAGGGCAGCACGCTAAGTGACTTGTCGGGCTCTCGCACTCGCAACAGTGCAGACTTCGAGCACAGATCCCACAGACCTACTGAACCTGGAGGACACAGAGAGAGCATGGATGTAACACACAACACTGTGTAAAAATAGAAACACTAGTTCAAGTTGCAGAAGCTACCAGTATACAAATCAAGATGAGAAGAAAATCATAAAAGAGGATCATAAAAGAAGACAGAATGTGCTATTTTGACAACAGCAGCATACAGATAAACCTGAGGGGATTTACACTGTGCATTTGTTTTTTCTTTCAAACACTGATTCAATTCATCAAAAGCATCTCGAAAGAAATCAATTCACACCATCATAAAATCCAATAGCCATTATATCGTGTGGTTTTGTAGGCAGCCAATCCATAGACAGGACTTGCCCACTCCTTTCTTGGCGAGGAGCTTTGAAGGAGCCGAGCTTCAGTGTTAACACTCCTGCTGCCTGCAGACAACAAGAGGGAGGAACAAACTAATGTTACTGCAACATCAATGTGAACAGCAGGGTGGGACAATATGTTCTCCTGCAGCATTCTGTTGTATTTTGTACATATTTCCCAAGCTTAAGTGTGGGTAGACAGAATGTATCAACATAACCAGAGAGGATTGTGACAGCAGGAGAGTAAATGAGGAAAGAGAAAGACAAATGTTTTTTAATTACAAACCTACCTGGTAAATTGGCAGCTGTTGACCGGCTGTGGAGAAAAACATAAATTACAGTTAGAAATTGTTGACTGGTAATAACTAAAACTAAGCATAACAATGAGCATCTTGATATAACAAAAAGCTAGACTCTTGTATTGAACGTAAATATGGAAAACATTTAGTTGTAGACTGTGTAGGGTCGAGCATGTTTAATGTTCAGTGTTTTTCTTTTGTGATTCCGGATGAAAGTTGTTAGTATATTAAATACAATTCTTCAGTTAGTGGAAATTGTTCTATTTCAAGCTCAATCAAGAATCACTTTGAATCTGCGTTTTGTTATATGCCGTTTATATAGTCGTATTCGCTTAACGCTAAGGACATGGGCTTCAGTGCCTCCTGTTTTATTTCCTTTAAAATAGGGCACACTAGACCATTGTTCGCGAAATGAAAGGAGATAATGTTGTCCCACAAATACTTTAGGAAAACATTTACAGCAACGCACCAACCATCTGTATCCTAATAGAGGTGCAGTTGGATTCTCCTAGGACAGCAGATGTCGTTTCCAACGTTGTTTTCCATCAAGGTCAAATGTCCATTATAAACTACTTGTGACCACACCCAGCTGTGAAGTATAATCTTACAATAGAACAGTATGTAAAGTAGATGCCTAGACCAACAACCCAACCAACGATGCAGAGTAGAGGCAGAGCAGGGCGGGTCTGAACGAGAAAAGCAGTGGAGTCAATATGGTGCTAAAACTTTGCTAACTTAAAGAATGTTAACATTAAGCTAAGAGTAAAGCTGAGGCTGAAGGGAGCTCCATCAGATATCCTGACATGAAATGAAGTGTGGAAAGGGGATCAATATACTAAAAAGTACAATACAAACAAAGTCTGATGAGCTGAGACACTCTGGACTGGACTGTCGGAGAGACAGGCCGACAGACCAACTGATATTGCCATCTGTAGAGCCGCTCCCCCGGTATGGTTAAAAATGACTGGATGTTAAGCACCACTTTAAAAGTAATTCTGAAGTGCCTGCCTTGACGATCACTGTTGTGTTTAATAGATGTAAAATCCAATAACTAAAAAAAATAGGTGTAGGACTGTTCCCCATCATTAGTTTCCTCACCTCCTTCGGTTTAGATTACTGAGAGCTCAGATCAATACAGAGTCCTCCTCAACCCTCCTCCACACTTTCCATCGACTCACCTCGGCCTCAGAAAAACACACGCTCATACTTTTAAAAGCCTCTTATGTCCTAAATCAAGTGCGGACCAATGTTCAGACTGGGCGAAGGTTGCTGTTAACGAGAATATGACGACTCGCATCTTCCAATATGGCTTCATGACCTCAAGATGAGTCTGACGCAGATTTGGACTGCTTTGCTGTGATATTAGCAGGACTGAAAAAGTATTCAATTTCTAAATGATCATTCAATATGCCTATCTATCACGATACTTGGGTGCCGATTTGTTTGATACGTATTGCAATTCAAAGTATCAATCAGTTCAATATTCATGTTTTATTGGAAATTTTCATTTGCTTTTCTGTAAAAGAGTTCATCATACACATCTTGAGACTCTATATCAGGCAGGGCACACACATTTATTTGCTGTCAGTTAAATAGGTCTGCTGTATATCATGAGTAAAATAAATATACATCACATGTGATTCAGTCTGAGTCTTATTTCAACTACATCTTAGCTTTAATTCATGCAAAAAAAAAAGTGAATTATGTAAGAATTGGGCACCTTGAATTCGTACTCCTCATCATCCTAACAAATTAGCTAGTTAGCTAGCAGTCCTAATAACTGAATATTAGGTGACAGGACAGGCTAGGTCAGCTGGTTAGCATGCTAACCTCAGTAGATATCTCTTCAACACAATACAAAGGTGCCTTTGACATAATGTCATAACTTTTATCCACTTTTTGTGATAATATTATTTCATATTTAAATGTTTTCAACTAAAAAAATCCACCATACAGACCTTTAAAAATAAACTGCTACATTTAACTGTTCCTGTTATATGAAAGAAAAAATATAAATACATATACACTGTATTGTATTTGTCCTGCCCTCTACTGGAGGGGTAGAGTTCGAGTTACAGTTTTGACCATTTCAGGTTCCTGTAGCTAGTCAGTATGGTGGAGATTTGAGAGTAGCAGTTGAGTTGACAATGTGATGTCAGAACTTATAAGTTCATCTAATCAGAGGATAGAAAATATACTGTATGTATGAGCACACAAGTTGTTTTATGTTAAAATAAAATGTATATTTTGTCAACAACTGTTTTACGGTAAACCTTTTATTTTGTTGTTATGGAATCATAATGATTTTTTTTTGTTGACGGCCTCTTGCCTTCTCAGACATAAACCCTCTTTTACTCAGCTACAAGGATGTGTGCATTATTTTTGCATTAAAAAATTCTGCCAAAGTAAATCATTCTGACAACGTGGCTTCTCATAATTCTCCATGTTATAACATACGGCAGGCAAATTTTATGACCTGACCCCAATTAGATTTCAATGTATTAAAACGACTAGTATAATTTTTGCGTTTTTGCAAAAGTGTGTACATTCAATGCTGTAGAGCTGGGCCTAGTATGAACTGTAATGACAGTCTGGTATAACTGATGATGGTAATTAGCCTGCATTGTACACAGACGGTTTTGTGGGAAAAGTACAACACACAAAGAAGCGCTCCAACGTGGCCTTCCTGTGACCCCCCCACCTCCTTCCCCGCCCAATCCCAAGCAAGTCTCGGATGACTGACAGAGTAGGGATAGAAGAGGTGTCAGATAGTAGACCTAAAATTCATAGCTTCCAACACTAACAACTGGCTCGGTGATGCATCTTCTTTGTCATTTCAATTATAGATCCTTGTCTGATGGAGAACGGCGCTGTAAATTATGTGCGTTCACTTCTCTCCCTTTTGTCTTTTTTTTTCTCTCCACGCGACGCCTCTACACCTCCAACACCCCCAACACCCCCGCCCTCCACTTCTGCAGCTTTAACAGCCTCCGCTGCTCATCCACTTGCTCGTTCATTTTGGCGAGTGGACAGACAAAAGCCATTTATAATTATCTGTCGCAAACAGCACCGGGCTGGTGGAGAGAGAGACACACACACATTAGCTTCTACGACTGTGCAACACAGACAGATTACAGACACAGACACACACAGACACACATAGTTTTAGCCAATTTTCACCTTTAACCCCTAACTGATACTGAATCTCATGGAAATCCTTTCCACCCATGGTCATGTAAGATAGCTAATCTACATTCACTTAGCACTCATCACGTCAGGCTAAAATAAGTGCAGAGCTACTCTGGTTATTTTTCACTTGGTTAAATGTACGTTCACCCTCTCCATCCCTCCCCCGCCTCTCTACCGTCAGTTCAAGATACATTTACCTGTCTGCCCATCGACATGATGAAAGGTGTTTCCCAGCCACAATAAACTCCACGCCAGCAGCTCAAAATCACACCTGACAGCAGAGTCAGATTGCAAATTATTTGTTGAAAGCCTACAGAAATGTCCTGCATCATACCTGCATTTGAAGGAGTGATTTGTTTATGTGAATATTTTGCTTCAGG
>CAEMYA010000645.1:200488-219157 GCA_903131615.1 Diplodus sargus | reverse complement strand
AGAGAGAGAGAGAGCGAGAATCCTTAATACCTGACATCAACCTCCATTTTTTTTTGTTTACTTTGCTTTTTCTTTCAGGTCAATAAAGAAATCTTTATCAACTAAACCAATGGAACGGACAACAACCTGAAAAACTACATCTGTGTACCTTCACAGCTACGTAATCACTGTGCACAGCTGTGCTGTCCAAATAACAAACAGTATTTTGTAAAGTTTATCTGATAGCAACTCATTTGAAATAAATGTATCATATGGTTTTAATCTTTTGTTGTAGAGTTTAGGTTATCGCATATAATGATTGAAATGTTTTGTTGTTAATGTCCGGTATGTTCTCGCACCTTTGTTGTTGTTTGTTGTTGCAAAGAATGAATATAATGTGCCTGGACACGCTGTACGAGGGAACAGTGCAACCATAAAGTCAGCATCTTTTGTCGTTTCTGATTAAAAACAGTTAAACATTTATAACATTTAATGTATTTTATGTGAACAAAAAAATCCGGTTATGCATACAGGCCTCTTCTGTAATTTTTAAAAATGGATTGATTTTCTCTGTATTTCATGTTTTTTTATATATATATATATTTTAGTAGTTGACCATTTTTTGCATAAATAAACTTGTTCCATCAATAAGCTGTCAGCAGTGTTCCTCAGTGATTTAGAGGGAACAAAAGGAATATAACTGTCGTAAATTTGAAAAGTCTCTTCATATTTGTGTCACTACTCTTCATGATGTGTATTAGAGTCAAGCCCGTTAAGACAAATGTTGTACCTTTTCTGGGGGTTTGAACATTGTTTGGAACGTTTAAAATACTATCAGCACAAAACTCAACAAAGCATAATAAAAAGGTCATTTTAGATGCTTTAATATGGAAATGTTCAATATTATTTCCTTGACATGTATTATACATTTATTATTATCATTGTGTCCTTGCCATTTCCGAGAGCGCCCTCTTGTGTTCCAAACTGTTACATCACCCCAATTGTTGTGGCTCTAGAGCGATAAGAAAGCATCACCGCGTTTGTACATCAGGTATTCTGTGTGGAACGGATGAAATGGAACACATTTACAGCATCAGAATTAAATCATAAAGACAGCTGCAGGTGTTTCTCTTCCCTCCACAGAACGCAGTGCATGATGGGAAACACTTGACTTTTCTCCTGATGGAAAGAAGTTTGATCTGAACTTTTCCTTATGTTTAAATGTGACTACATGGTTTTATTTGACCATATTCATTTTTACCATCATAACGTTAGCCGAATTGACAAGAAGTCCCAAATAGTAAAGAATATGTTGCAGACAGTGTTTCACACATTTATGACGTTTCAAATGAAGCATTTTCTTAATGGAGTCTGGTGACTTTTTTCCAGACCACAGATTAGTTTCTCTCACTGTATTTTGTAAAATTAGACACTTTTACATTGAAATGTCATATTCTTACATAACTTGGTGTAAATGAGGAAATTCTGCATTAAATACAAAACATTAGTTACATCAGTTTGTCGCCTCGTCGCTGCTAAAGCCTGTCTGCTTCTGTGTCTGAATAGTTTCTTACCTCCAGCAGCTGTGCCTCAACATTTACACCACATGTATTAAAGAATAAAAAAAGATGCTGACGGTAAACATGTCACATTTTACAAATACAGTAAACAGCATTTGATATAAGCTGCTGCTCATGGCCCGTGAAAAAAATCACCAGGCTCCATTAAAAAAAACACACACAATTTGAGCCTTGTAGTGTCAGGAGAAACTTTACAGACTTGTCTGACTTGACTGTCCACAACACATCAGAACACAATTAACAACAGAATCCATTAAACATCCTTGTTACTGAAGACACAAAGACCAAAAGGACCACGAATTAAACTTTTAATCATCTGTGGTTATAACACTGCTGGTACTAGGAAATAGCAGCACGTAACTCCTAAAAAACAAGTAATAACATATTAAATGTACAGATTTTTAATGAAGGGTTGGTTGAGACCATCGACTTTCACTTGAAAAGTCAAATAAAATGAAAAAAATTAAGTTCTTTCATAGCAAATGATACCAGACGACTAACTGAACCTTCACTCAGATCTGGCCTGGATCATATATATATTCATGTTTATCTTCTGTATGGATGGGGATGGTGATGGCACAAGACAGGAGAACAGTTTCTCATTATTTTCAATCTAGAGCTCCTTTACTGTACGGTTAGCGATATTACTTCCTGCGTCACATTATACGGTCACACAATTAAGACTTATCCAAAAGAAATCCCTTTACACCAGGAGGTGTTCAGAACAGATCCTGATATCCAGAATCTGTAGGGTTTCAGTCAGTCAGAGATAACTTACATTTCTGTCTATAAACTTCAAGAAACACATCTGATGCCTCTTTGTGATTAAAACTGGACTTCCCACTGGTCACCATTGATAACATTTAACAACATAATGTTGCTGTTTTGGTTTTCTTGCCCACAGTAGCTGACAACTCCTCCGTTGGCACTAAAATATAAAAAATACGGCACTGTACAGGCTTTCTATTTTGTCTAAATCTGGATTAAACAACTGCGTTCCAGCATTAAGAAGAAGAAGAAGAAGAGATGCTACTGTAGGTAAAATAAAAGCAGGTAATGAACAGCATGTCAACAGTTTATCCTATGAAATATGTCAGTCAGTACTGATTTTCAACAAAGCCACACTCAAAATTCAACACTTAGACCTTTTAAGCTTTCAAGCAGGTTTGTGCGCTGATACAATATTGAGTCATGGACCACGACTGCTTTATAAAACACATGTGGAGTGTCTTAATGTTGAGCAGTGCTTTCATTTGTGCCATCAAAGAGCTCAAAGTGCATGCATGGTGATAAAGGTTTGGTCACAAGCATAAGTGGACGTGGGAAGTATTTCAACGGCAAGACAGAGGCCAGTGATTGAACGCTTTTACATTATGAACCCAAGGCATTGTGAGACAGTAAAACAATTAAAGAACAGATTGTAATTATGTTTTTTCAAACATTCCTCTAATCCTTGCTATGCTTCTTGTGAATTACAGTGAAAGTCCCTCTTCAAGCCTCTGATCATCATTATAAGATTAGTGTGAGATAGCGACTGAATTTTCATTTTTGGGTGAGCTGTTCCTTTAAAGTGAAATTAAAAGAAATCGCAAGCAGGCGTACAGGGGTCCAAGCCCACAGTGCAATCCAGAACATGAGGCTCAACGATTTCCGGACAATCACGCAGCCGAGAGAACGCCTGAGTATGGCTTGAAATGGTGGTTTAGGTCTACTTAGCCACCATCAAAGTTTGACTTTCCCGCCATTGATGGTTCAGGCTGGAGAAACACTTTTGTCTCAGAATGACCACAGTCAAAGCCAGAACAAAATTAATAGAGCTCGTACAAAATTGGTACTTAGAACCCTAACAAAAAATTGCCTCGAGCTTTTAACTTACCATTGCTGATGGCTTTTTTGAAATACTTCCCATGTAGAAGGCGGATTTCTATTCCAAACTTAAAAAAAACATGGACTGCTCCTCCAAAAAGGCATCTGATAGAGGGCACAATGGAATCGGATACAGCAAGTCATTTTCAGACAGAATATTTTCACATTGTTTTGTAAAGACAGATTAACTTCCTCTTTGAAAGTTTCAAATTGAAAACAACATTTCGAGGATTAACAGAAGTGCACAACAGAGGGGGTAAAAAAAAAAAATCAAACAAATACATTCATAAAAGTAAAAACATTTATAAAAAAACAAAATGGTGTCAAACGTCACAAAGAAATGACTGACAACCGACCATAACCATACAGCACTATAGATACAAAATGCAAGAGTACATAAACATTAGGCTACATGCTATCGGTTAAATATTCCAAGACAGACAAAAACAGGTAGACGGAACAGAAAACACCAACCCTCCATGTTAAATGCTTGGTATGTTAGCCTTCCTCCACCAGAGTTAACAGTCAACTTGTGTCAACACCAGGACCATCTGCCCACCTGTCTGCATTCTAACACGACTGATGAGCAGGTCCATTAAGTTCCTGTCATATTTATTGGCTGACGTTTTGTGGTCAGCCAGTGAGAACCTGGAATAACATCTCTGTGCTTACTATGTTTGGTGAACAGAACTCCTGCACGGAATGAGCTGATAATTAAGAATAACGTTTGATCTCGAGATGGAAAAATCAGTTTAACAAAAAAAACATCTTCACGTAAAAAGGTCCACTTGCTAGCTTTTCCAGAGCTTTCAAATGTATCTGCAGGGTTCCTCAGCGGAAAGGTTGCTCTGTCGCCATCCTTCCATCGTGTGACGACTGATTGACCTCCATCCACTGAGGAAGACTGAACGATGGCATTAGGGGGTTTCAGAAAAAGCAAGTAAGTGACCATTAAGTTTAGAGCTTTTGCTTGACTAAAATAACAAGAAAAAAAATTCAGAGATTCCCACATCCTGACTACAGAAACACTCATTTCAAAAACTGTGGCTTCACACACAGCTGGAGTCAATTTCAGTCCATAAGTTCTTTTTTCAACATTTATTTTGTTGTTTTCTTGGAACAATGTTTTGAGGTAGGCCAACTTTTTGGCAAACAAACTGGTGTGCTTTTCCCAAAGATTTAGACAAGAATATTGACACCACTTTCACGTCTGCTCTACGTTAGGAGCTGTAGCCTGGAGGTTGTTAGCCAAGCTTACAATGAAGACTTGAAGCAGGGAGGAACAGCTCGCCTGGCTCTTTCAAACGTCCACAAATACAACTACCAACAGCTCTAAGGTTCAGGTTATATCATGTTTCTTTATTCCTAGACAAATAACAAAAAAACATGGTATATATGCTCTAACAATTCTTTGAATAAAACAGTGACTTCTCAGTCTTGTTATCACAGTGAGGCAGTTGTGCTACAGCCGGAGACACTCTGCACCAGAGCTGTAGCCAAAGACTATTCTCATTATCGATTAATCTGCCAATTACTTTCAGTCTATTAAATGTAGAAAAATGGTGAAAAGAAAAATGCTCATCACAGTTTCCAAGAGCCTAAAGTGAGGTCTTCAAAGTACTTCTTTTGCCCAACCGAGAGTCCAAAATCCAAAGACTTTTCATTTATCATCATAAATGACAAAGAGAAGCAGCAATTTAAAGAAGCTGGTACCAGCAAGTGTTCGATGTTTCTGTCTGAAATACGACTTAACTTAAACAATCGTCTAACTCTTGCAGCTCTACTCAGCGCAGCACTGGGTAGATGGCTGGATTGCATCTGTTCGATACCTTAAAATTTGTATTTTAGATCTCTCATTTCAATTTCAAGTGTTTCCTAATCAGTTCCTAGAATTAACTATTACTTTAACATGTTATTCCAATGGATCTGCTTCTGCTTTTCTAATGGGATTTGCCTGTATAAACTCTTGTAACTGCACTGGAGCACTACTCAGACGCAGACGGATCCTCTCATGTTACCAGCAGACTTGGCTGATGCCAGGATGCGTTCGCTGTCAATGTAGGTCCAAAACATACATTTTGTCAAAACCGATGTAAATATGGTACTGGATGGACCAGGGTGAGGGAAATCTACACCAGAAGTAACTGAAACTCTTTTCTAACCAGGAAAGTGACACTTCCAGAATTACTTAGCCCAGAAAAGGGAAATAAAAGATGAGAGTAAAGTATGAAGTTATACAGATCATACTTAAGAGGCACAAAATCTTTTCAGAGAGACAGACTACACAAGTCTAACAAAATACTACACTGTAGCATCCTCTCTCTGTAGGTTAAAGTAACTTCTTTCCCTTTAAGGTAAACATGAAAGACGAGAAGGTTTATCAAACGTTTTAAAGGAATAAGACACATTTAAAGTTGGTGAAAAGAATCTGTTACAGATAAACACACAGATAAACGGTATACTACATTTTCTCAAGGCTATACACTGATGACCATTTCAAGACGTTGAAACAGCCTCTGAAGCGGAAGTCGCTCATTAGATCCACGCCGACACAGTGAGCTTCCTATTAGAACGTATCCATCCATCATGATAGATTTCTCAACTTTCTCAGCTGCCGTCTCCCCAAAACCCCCCGGTTGGTTTTCTTCACATTGTCACGAATAATAAAGCAGGGATGGACGCCTGATGTCGTCTTCCTCTCCCTCTGTTAAAATCTGCTCTGATGCACGACGAGTGTTAGTTAAAGTGTGAATCTTAGTTGCAGTTCCTCTGTCGTTTCCCGGCCTCAGGGTGGGTTTCCATGACGCCGGGCCGCTTCAGGTTCCACTGGTCGATCTGTCCCTGCCTGTCCTGCTGCTCCACCTCGGATTCGCTGGACGAGCTGCCGGTATTGCTGCTGCTACTGCTGCTGCTGCTGCTGCTGCTGCCGCTGCCCCCTCCGCTCCCACTGCCGCTGCTGACGAAAGCAAAGCAATCCTTCCGCTTCCCCTCAGCCTTCTCCCTCTCCCCTCCTCCTCTCTCCCCCTTCTCTCTCCTCTTCTCCTCCTCCTCCTCCGCCATCCCGTCATTGTCCGCTCCTGGTTTCTCAGCCAGATCCATCTCGATCGGCCCCTGCTCCGGCTCCGGCTCGGCAGCTCTCCGGTCCATATCCACCCACATCGGTCCAGGCGGAGGCTCTAGAGGGGTGTAGTGGAGAATCGGCTGCTGGAGCTGGGCGTCCGCCTGTGGAGGGAGGTTTTGGTGCTCTTGGTGGAGGAACTGGGTTTGGTGCTGGAGGTGATGCAACGGTTGTAGAGGGTGCTGCAGAGGTTGGAGCTGGAGCGGATGCTGCTGCTGCTGCTGGTGGTGGTGGTGGTGGTGGTGGTGATGCTGCTGATGATGCTGGAGGTGATTGTGGTGGCACTGATCCACCATCTGCTTGTCCACGTTTTGGACAAACTCCTTGGACTGATTTTTGAGGAACTTCTCAAACTTCTTGGAGGCCTTTTTGTTTGTGACAAACCATTCCTGGCGACAGAGGAGGAGAGAGGGTGAAAGCAAGTTAGGAACAGAAGCTCTCCAAAGAGATCTCTTGGTTTAATTAAATGTCCTCTGCATACAGTGACCCAAACAGATAGAGAAGCATGGTAATGTAATCAGGAAACAAGGCTAGAGACACTCGGTACCTGTGAATGGACAGAGTTGATGTGGTATTTCACTCCACTTTCAGAGTTGAACTCTTTACTGCAGATCAGACATCTGTATTTTCCAGCCTCAAAGTCGCCCTGAGATCAGATCCAAGGACACAAAAGATCCATGAAATGATTACAAGACTGGAATATATTGTACTTAAATAAAACTTTACTGCAGCTGTAGAGAATGTGGACCAGACTTTATTTAGGAAATCCACAAAGTCTCAACATGTATACCTGGCTAAAAAAACATGAACGCAAAACATTTACTATGAATACTTCTACCCAATAAGCACATATTTGCACATCTAACAGATATTTCATTTCAGAGATAAAGAAAGCAGATGTACCCTTGTGCAGAGGCCAAGATGAGCCTTTAGTCCAGACACACTGGTGTAGGTGCAGCAACATCCCTGAGGAGGAGGACACAAATAATGTTACACTGGCATATCTCCACAGCGCTGGCCAGCTATGGAGAAAGTTGCATGCCTGTTGCAACATTTTGGTCTCGGAGAAGGAAAACAAAAAGCTCTTGATTGGTGAAACATTTGCACGAAGGGAAGCAAGTCCCAGCATTGAGAATCTAATTCCAGGCAAAACAGAATAAGTAAGAGCTGCAAGCTCGTCTACATTGACCAGGGTCGTGTTAGGGTCAGTAGCGAGCTCGAGGAAGTTATAGTTCGTTCCTGTGGTGATGGGAATTTTAAAAACATTAACACACACATGAAGCTGAAGAGAGGAGAATCCTAACTGAAATCGTTGGCTGAAGGCAGTTATACCACCAGTCTACATCCTATACATGAGTTCTGTACTCGAAAAAAAAAAAGCAACACATTTATAAAGAATGTTAATCAGATTCTGTGTTATATAAATGCATTCTGACAAAATGAAATAATATCATAAAAACAAAGAACGTGATCTTTACTGAAATAAATGAACAAATGGAGTATAAAGTAATAAAGTAGAAATACATCTGAAAATGTGCAAACGTATTAATTCCATTTATTATTAAATGTCTCATTGTGTGGCTTAATTTATATTTTATACGTTTATCATACAAACAGTCCTGTCCCCACATAACCAGAGAGAAATCAAATAAATAGATTCAAAACTAAAGCTGTGCAGATTCTTTCTTGAACCTGTTGTTGTTCCTACCTGGTTGGGACACTGGACCTTCCTCTGCAGCTTCACCTCATTCTTCCACTTCCTCAGCACCTCCTGGCTGAAGGCGGGCAGGCCTGGTCGGGCGTATTTCAACTGGAAAGGACAGCGTGAACCGCAGGAGGTCAGCGAATGTGTGAATAGCAGTTTATATCTTCATTATAGACTGCCAAAAAGAGTTCCATGTCTATTTTGCCTTCATTCTAGCTAGTATGGGAATAAGTTTTAAATCGAATGGAAAAATATACACTAAACAAAAATACCCTCATTTATCCTCCGATGTGATACATGTATACATATTCAGGACAAAGTAAATCTCCTCTTGCCTTTTTGTCATCTGGCACCAGGTCCGACTGAAACTTCCTCTTGGGCCAGTCTTTGGGCAGCTCGTTGTTGGCGATCTCAGCCAGGTGGAAGTTGGCCACCTGGGCCGATGCTCGCTGCACTCTGCCGCTGGCCGTCCTCTCCGGGTTGGCCTCCCTCTGGGCCTTCAGTGCCTCGTCTTCCTCGCTCTTCTGAGGCGTCTGGGTAACAGGACGGGAAACAGATATTTAAATATATGACACGTGTCCTCAAATGTAAAGTTTGTTGACTTCATTTGTGTGCTGAATACGCTAAACTAAACTGTTTCTTTGGTCTGACTTTAAATACAACACATGACTCACAGGAGTGTGCTCTGATTTCAGGTGGTACTCCAGACCAGCCTTGGACTTGTAGGTTTTCCCACAGTGAGAGCAATTCAGCAGCATCTTCTCCAGCTCAGACTCCTCCTTCCCACACTTCTTCATGTGGTACACGTAGCCCATGATGCTGGTGAAGGCAGCGGTACAGCCCTGAAAATAAAGAAACATTTAACATCGTCTTCTCTCATCATATTAAAAGAAATCTCCTTTGCTAGATGAAAGTGATTTACCTCTTTGGAGCATTTTAGCTTGCCCAGTCTCTTCAGGATTTTACGCAGTTTGTCTTTGATGACGCGATCATCCAGGTCCTTAGCTTCTTCTGAGGACGGCTAAAAACAGACAGAGAGGCAGCAACACCGTGAGCCGCCACTCAAACTCCACCGAGTGTGTGTTTTAATTACCAGTTTCATTTTTGAGACGTGACTGCTGTATTTAACAGGGATGAGGGCTGATCAGTCTTACCAGGTGACTGTGGTCGGCCATGATGTGATACTTCATCCCCGTTGAGGACTTCAGCTGTTTCCCACAGTGTTGACAGGTAAAGGGTTGCTGCACACAAACGATTTAAGGTTGAATACATTATATTTTGAATATTAATATAACAGGAAACTCTATCTATTTACTAAGTAAAGATAAAGAGGAGTGATGGTTTCCTGAGCTGAGTGGTTGAACACTAAGTGCTCACCAGTCTGCAGTTCTCCATGTGTTTCTTCAGCCCCTCCACAGTCTTCCTGCTCACACTTTTACATTTCGGACAGGTGACTCTGCCTTTGGCCACAATCTGCAGCTGCCAGCGCTCCTCTTGACTTCCTGGTGAACGGGGACAGATGACAGGAGGTGAACAGGTTTTCTTACTGCCACATGAACAGCAGGGGCCTGTCAGCCTGTCTCACCTGGAGGGTACGAGGGAGGCTCCTTCTTGGTGGAGGGGATGGGGGGTTTCTGGTCCTCGCTGGCTTGAGCTGTCGAGGCCTCGCCAACACTGGCTCCATCCGAACCTGGAATAGGTACGTTTACATACTTATATTTAAGTTTCAGTTACAGCAGGAAAACATCTGACTTTCTTATAAATTAGTCTGCATGCTCCCAAAAATCAAATCAAATAATTTAATATCAGTAATTCGAGCATGATTGTTTGTGGGTTCATAATACTACCACATCCGTTAATTTGACAAAATAATGCTGTGCTACTGAAATAATACTGTGCCCTCTAGTGACCAAACTATGATACTGCCAGTGGGTACAGCCCATCTGACGGCTTATTGGAGTGTCAACAAGCCGACTTTGATGCCTGTTTTATAATTTCATGAAGCACGCTCTGTTTTGATGACCATGGAGGTGTCAAATGATATGTGTGTTTTTTAGACTTTACATCATAATTTATTTCCTACAGATTTTTCTACATCGTTGCGGACGGTGACTTACAGGAGTCTCTGCCCTCTGGTGGCTGTGAGAAGTTATTAACAGGTGGGCTTCGCTCCACCTCCACTCTCAGGACTTTCTTCATGTTCAAGTCTTCAGAGGAACACACACAGACAGAAAACAGTCTAAAAGCCACAAAGTCTGTTGACACTTCACTGTACTTTTTGTACTAAGCCATAACAAACACACACACAAATACATATGAATTTAAATACTATTACATACAATTGATGTGCATACATACAGTCATCCAAACACTTTCTTGTATTATAAAAAGTTGAGGAGCGGTTCAGTCAGCCAATCAGGGTCCAGTTTTTATTCTATTTTATTCTCACTCAGTCACAGTTTATAATTGAGAGTTTCATTTAACATGAGAACAGGAAGTGTCTTTGCGTTTTGAGCTGTTGGTGGATGACACATTTTGGAGACGTCACTTTGGGCTCTGGGAAAACATTTTTCACAGTTCTTTGACATTCTATGTACTTAACGATTAGTGATTAACCATGAATACAATCAATAATTAAAATACTCGTTGGTTGCGGCCCTCTGTGATTGAGTACCCACCAGGTCTCCAGACTCTGTCTCTGCTGGTCCAGGCCTGTTCTTGGCTTCGACCCGTTCCCCACCCCTGCTCTGGCCCTGATGAGGCCTGGTCTCTTCCAGTATCTCTGCCTGCGTTCCAGGCCTGATCCTGGCCTCGGTCTCTGCCGGCTGCCCAGCCCTGCTCAGGACCTCGGTCCCGCCCTGTCATCCAGGCCTGGTCTGGTCCGGTATGGGCCCTGTCCCTGCCTGGAATCCATGTCTGGTCTTGACTGGAGTGTCCTGCTCGGTCTCTGCCAGAGTTCCAGACCTGCTCCTGCGGCCTGTCTCTACCTGGGGCCCAGGCGTCAGGGCCTCTGTCCCTGCTGGAGTTCCAGCTCTGGTCCTGAGGCTGGGGCTGCTCCCTGCTGGCCTCTGGGCCTTGAGGCCAGGCATCCTTTGCCACCAGTCTGGGAGGCAGCCTTGCAGTGGGCGGGGCCATGGACCCTGGGTCCGCCCCATTTGTCAGACCACCTGATGACATCACTAAGCAGCTGGTGGTTGGGTAATCTACTGTTCCTATGGAGACACTCTGGAGGTCCTCATACCTGATAAAAAAACAAAATACTCCACTTATTTCAACAATGAAAGTTAATTAACTTGGGTGGACGTTACATTGAACTGCTGTTGTAGTGCTGTGTGCCCCTGACGGCATGGATCAGCCTGATACATAGTTATTGTAAGAGGCATGTTTATATGTAACATTATTTGGAGCATTTGGAAAACCACTTGACAAAAAAAAAGTCTGCAGCAAATGTCCCCAATTAGGAAATCTCAGGGACGAACACGGCTCTTCATCTGACAGCCAAAGACAACAAATGACAGCTTGACTGTGCTCTGGCTCAGTCAAAGGCCAGGAGATAAACAATGAGAGTCTGATTTGATCTTGCTTGGAGCAAGGATATGTGTTGTTTTTTAAAAATTCATTAGGCAGTGATACATCTCGCTTCAAAGTGAACTGATTCCACTCTGATTTATTTGGGATAAGAAATAAACAACAGAATCTTTACATGAGGCAGCATGTCTCGCTTAATGCTCATATTCTTTACTTTGGTCACTTTCCTTATATATGCAAAGCCTTTAAGCACTGAGTGCAGAATGATTTGCTACTTTAGTGTCACTTTATTTGATGCTCTGTCAGTCCAGGTTAAAAAAAAACAAAAAAATGCTGCATGTGGGTTTGATTAATGTTAGAAAGGATGCTGGAAGAATGGCATCATGCGACAAATATTGTGATCTAGACTAGCAGCTTCATGTTGACATGATGACAAAATAGGTGTTCTGGCTGACTGTATGGAGGACTAAAAGTGCCATAATTAAATAAATTAAATACACCATTAAATTAATTAATTGTGTCATTAATTAATTAAAATATGAATTAAATGTGTCATTGATTAATTAAAACACCAATTAATTTTAAGTAAAAATCATATATAATTATTTCACTATTTAATTAATTATTTCATGGTCCTGTGTTGCAGTGCTTCATTCTATTTTATCTGTCAAACTCGCCCATCAAAGTCAGTGGGCGGGGCTAATGCAAATTTAATCCATTGCTTTGGTCTTAAGTCTTGACACCAAAAGAAGAAGAGGAAGTCTTTCGAAACAATGTTGGCTACGTTGATGGAGGATCCAGATGAACTTTCTAGTGAGAGCAAGTTTTTGACATTTAGTCCTGCAGCTCGCACGTTGTATCAACATTGGGGCTAGCAGGGGACCGAGCCTTCCACTTGATTTTTAGTGGTTGCCAATAAATTTTTGATTGCATCAATCCATTATCTGGAATCAATTTGCCTTGATTTGATGTGCAGGGTAACCAATCAAGTGTTAGGATCTGCCCTCCGACTTTGATGGGCAAGTCTGACAGATGAGATACATTAATGAAGCACTGCAACACAGGACCATAAAATAATTAATTAAATAGTGAAATAATAATATATATATTCTTTTACATAAAATTAATTGGTATTTTAATTAATTAATGACACATTTAATCAATTAATGACACATTTAATTATTATTTAATGGTGTATTTATTTATTTAATTATGGCACTTTTAGTCCTCCAAAGACTTGAGATTTCAGCTTCTGTCTCCATTATACCTGATATTTTGAAATAACATGCAATTAAGGGCCACTATGTATGAAAGAAAATCTATTTGTTAACGACAATGCAATTTGTTGTGCATATCCACAAATCAACAGGTGTTTCTTACCTTTTTCTACCGTAAGTTCTTTTCATCTTTAGAGGATCTTGGTCTTGAGACTCGTCATTCTAAAACATTTCAAGTACAGAACTGTGAGGCAGGGATCCAACAATGTGAATACAGTTAACAGATTCTGAGCTGTAGGAAACAGAAACCACATCCAGATACTTATATTGAGCAGCTCTACCCCCGATAATGACTGGAAAGTTGACTGAAAAATGAACATCATCACAGAAAAAGAATACAGCTGCCATGAGATCGTTCTCACCTTGGGATATCCAGCGGAATTTAATTCACAGGTTCTTTCTGGCATTCGCTGAACAACTGTTGGAGAGGTGAAAGTTCATCCGATTCAGTGAAATTACAATGATAATCACCGCCAAAATAACAATAATGTCAGGCGAATGGGTTTTTCTTTACCTGGACATGGCACTCCACTTTTAGGTTGTGACTGGACAGATTTTCTCTTTCTTGGCACATACAGAGGTGACATATCCCCTCCACTGTGTGCAGGGTCCATTCTAGGAGAGCCGGCACTCTGCAGAAATCACCTCTGAAAACACAGGGAGGAGAGCATCAGGACATGTGGTGGGGGAAATCGATCAAGGGTTCATTCTCGATTGCTCGGACAATATGCCTGGGAACGTAATTAATGTCCTCATAGTTTATTTACTTACCTCACTATGCATTTAATTAGGCAAGTAATGGCCCTATGTAAGCAGACTTAATGCTCAAAAGACTGTGGAACCATGATGACTTCAGGCTGACTGCAGGTATTAAAAATAATAATAACTATAAAAAAGTGTTAAATTATTTTATTATTGGCAGGGCTGGTTTTACTCAATAATTTTAACAACATTAACACAAGTACAGTAATGAAGTATAATTTATGGTACTTATAATGTCTTTGAATCTCAATCTAATGCTACTTTTTGGAGACAAAATGCTAACTTTTAATACTCCCTCATTATTTATTTAATAGGTTTAGATACTAATTACTTTGCAGATTTAGATTATTAACACAAAAGAAAAATCTACTTATGCATTATTATATGTTAATACAGAATCAGCTACCCAGCACTATACAGTAAAGGCACGGGCCATTCTGCATAATGAGTACTTTTGGCAATGCCAAGTGTATTTTGATGCAAATGCTTGTACTTGAGCAACATTTTGAATGCAGGACCTTTACTTGTAACACAGTATTGCTACACTGTGGTATTGCCTTTCTCAATTCAGTAACAGGTCTAAATCCTTCTTCCACTCTGCATATTAAATTCATAATGCATATTAAGATTTCCCTGCATGATAATAGACGTATTAGAATATTGCGTGTTGCTGTTAAAGTGCCAAACCCTGGCTGTGTGCGCGCCTGATGAGGCGTTCACTGCCTCGGCACCGTTATGTTTACAGTGCTGTATTTCCATCATGCTTCTTGACATTTGAATGTGTTTGTATGTGGACGCGTCTGCATGACACGTTCAAGGCCACTGCCTGCTGCTTTAACGCTAAAAAAAACAACTGAGCAGAGCTATTAAATAACGACAGACAATGTCCAACAGTTCAACAAATACAGTTAAAGTGTCTTGCGTCTTTTTTTTCCCTGTTCTTCTCGGAGCAGAAAACCTCACAAAGAGAGCCGCTCCAGGACTGAAGCAGAGACTTCAAACCACCACCATCATTGTCCGTGGGTAAGAAAACATTAAATACTGCTCTGGACGACGACGGAGGAGAAGAGGCGTCCGAAAACTGCAGCTACAGCAGAAGTGGTGTTAGCTAAACGACAGGCGGAGACACGGCGACCTGTCCTGTCTACCTTTCATTGTTTCTTAACGAGGGGGAGAAATACGGGAGAGAGAGAGAGAGAGAGAGAAGGAGCCTACCGTCCTACAGCTCACTCCCTCTGCAAGGACGGTTAGCCTCCATGTCTTCGAGCCTGGCCTCCTCTGTCGCCTTTCCCCCGGCAGTGATAACCACCAGGAAGGGCTGACATCAAGGAAGGCCTGATCCGGGTGTGAGAACACTGTGAGGCGCGATCCTAAGCTGTGACAGCCGCTGAGTGTGAGCCAGCGCGCACCGACGCCGGCATAATTGGAGCCCAGTGTGTTTGTGTCTCGTGCAGCGGAACGCCCTCCTGCCGGAGAGAACAAATAAGACCCGCATCTGCCGCCGCCTTCACGGGCCGTCGGAAACACCGACACTCCGACCGATATGTTGTAGGGCGGACCTACTCAGCTGGTGGCCCCCTGGGCCAAATGCGGTCCATTAAAAAGCCAATTAAGGCCCCCTGATCATTTTTAATAGGAGGTTAATGAGCACATTCATTAGTTAAGTAACATAGAGATACTTTTGATTTCATTAAAAAGTTTTAACTCAAGATGGGAGAGGGAATTTAGGGGAATCAAACTGACAATCAGTTGTTGTAACTTGTAACCTGTTACAAAGTAAACTGCTTGGCTGAATTCACACCAAATGGCGAAACACTGAATTAACATAAGCCAGACCGTGGCACCATATTGAGCTTAAGCCCCCTCCCCGAATCCAGAAGGTGGTCACCCCCACTTCTCCCCCCAAAGTGCTACAGAGCTACAAGGTTAAAACCTGGTAATCAAGGTTTTATTCTTCCTGTGGGAATCTTCATTGATTTGCTGGAAGACACCCCTTTTGCGTGATCAGCCACCTGATCGTGACGTCAGGTCATGTTTCTCTAAAACCTTTTTTAAGCAGCTGGCTGCATTTTTGTGGATTGGCCTCATTACAATGAAGCAGCAGATTTGGTGCGAAACCAGCCTTAGTACTCTGATGACTTTTTTCTTGTAAGGAGTTAACGTAATGCATTACTTCTGCAATTTGATGAGTCTGTTATTTAGGTACTTTTTCACAAAAGTATTGTGGTAATGGAAAAATTTGCTCCTTTCCTTTAGTTCCACAACAATACAAGAAAATCCCTGAAGCATTGGCACTGTTCCCTGTTTACTGTGTACTGTTTCCCCTGCAGCCAGATTTATACAATCAAAATGCATCTTGCATGTTATTGCATCTTTAATAATGATCCAAAAGTGCGATGCAATAACTAGTAGTACAGTAGTAATAATTTTAGTTACGAAAGATGTCTAATTAGTGAGCGAACATAGTTGGCGTGTACCATTTGGCAAGCAGATACTGTGAATATTACAACAAAAGCTGCCACTTGTTCTTGTGTGTTTTTTTTTAACAGGCTCGATTTACTGAGTAAAATACCAAGCAGGGAAGGCTTAATCCCCGACAAATTAGCCCCGACAATGTGGTAATGACAGCGTGGAAAGTATGAATTTTCCCAGTTGTGACTCATCAGGAATCGTGTGAGTGCACGGCATTCAGTTCCAGGCAAACACAGCAGGAGTCCACTGAGTATCTCAAACAGTCAAGTACACAGGAGGGAGATGGGAAATCAGATGCTGTGGTGTTTGTTTTCGGGAATAAGAAACAGCTACTGATCATCCGCCGACACTGCGCTCAGAGGTGACTGGGATGGAGCAGACGGCCTGCTAAACTGTGATCACGATTTTTGTAAGTATGTACCCAACATGTTTTAATGTTTCAATTTAATTGTTCAACACATTAATAAATCCCCAGTTGCGTGATATGCATTTGCTCCTTCTTGTGCAGCTGATGCATATTTCAGCTGCAGACCCTTATACCAGAAAGCATCGACTAGATAGTCTTCACCACCCAGTTGAAGAAGCTGACGGACAGACAGTGAAGGCAGCATCAGTCAGCAGGGGGTGGGTGCTCCTTCAAGCAGTCTGCCTGTGAGAGGAGGTTGTCTGCATCAGGGGAGTAGGAGTGATATGATGAGATTTTCATAAAAATGATTTGAGTTTGCAATCAAATTCGTATTTGTGAGATGACTTGGAATCACATGCGAATGCGATTTGAAAACATTTGAAGTTGCAAAAATTGATATATCTATTTTTTGGCCACATGGGAGCACAGGAGCTTCGCAAAAAGCCCAGAAACAAACATATATTATTGCCTCATGATTCAGCAAAAGTGAGGCAATAAGTCATATATTGAGTTTAGCTCTGGTTCGGTCTCATCTAACACCTGTGTGTCAGTCTGCTGTATGTATGGCGCTTAGCAGGTAGTGTAGCGTTAGTTCATCAAATGAGGGCACTGATACCGTTTTTTTTGTTTTGTTTTGTTTTTTTACCATCATAGCCGTTCAAGGGCTGGTTTTGGAGTTGGTGGCTATTCTTGAACCAGTTTTTGCTGTTTCAACAACCAAAGAGCTGGTTCTCAGCCCAGAAGAAAATTGGTTCTCCGCTTGTTAAGGGCGGCACCAACATTTTGCTGGTCTCGAAAAAAGTGCTGCTTACCTCATGGATTTGGGACGTGATTGTTGTGACCAGTAGGACCACCTTAAAACCAAAATAATGAGCTAAAATAGACTAAAAAGCTGCTGTGACTCAGGGGTAGTGCCAGCTTCTTGTTACCGGAAGGTTGCTGGTTTGATTCCCCTGGTCTGCATGTCAAAGTGTCCTCGGGCAAGATGCTGAACCCCAGACTGCTCCTGATGTGCTGGTCGGCACCTTGCATGGGGGCAGCCACTGCCAATCAGTGTGTGAATGCATGTATGAATTACTGTAAGTCGCTTTGGACAAAAGCATCTGCCCTAAACGTAAAAAAGTTTGGAGTAAGACCATAATTACTGGATTTGATTGCTATGAATCCTTTACAATAACATAACCCGTTGAATTTGACACAGCAGTAATGAATGGATTGTCAGAAAAGTTGAGATCCATTTACTCCTTTCAGGAAGATACCAGTATGAGCATGCACACATGAACATACACACACACATACACACAAACATCCGGACAAGGGCCACACGCACACACAGACAGACGCTGTGTTAAAAAAAGTTGAGATACATACACTCCTGCCAGAAACAAACACAAGAAAGGGACATCATACATAGTCCTGAAATGATTCTGAAATATATCAAAGCTTTGCCTGCTGCACTGTGTTTGCCGTAAATTCAACAAAGTGTTAAACCATTATAATAAGGGTGTGTTGGAGGAGAAAGTGAGGAGGAAACGACAACACTGTGTGTGTGTGTGTGTGGAAAAGAGGAAGTGTTAACCTCAAGGCTGTCATTTATCATTGATTATGAATATGAGTATTAAACATTGCAAAATAGAAGGATTTGTGAGGTGTAACCATGATTGAAAACAATGTATTAGAGGTTGGAAATGCAATGAACATGATATGAAGGTCGTGTGTGTGTGTGTGAGAGAAAAAGAGGAAGTGTGCACTCAGGCCTGGGCCTTGAGAACAGGATGGTTATTTCGTAACAAAGCGTTAGGAAGTCATTACCCGTCATCAAGGGGTTATTAGCCAGTGAACGGAGAGATTGCTGAAAAAAAACAAAAAGAAAACGAGCCACTGTCCAAAGCAAGAGAGTATAGAAAACAGAAGCACGGACTAAAGGTTCCTCCACTCGCTCCAGCCTAGAAACAACACCTGAGACTGAGTTTGGG